>JAJLXZ010000162.1:0-74163 GCA_030571575.1 Kazachstania viticola
ATAGTGGATAAGAATGAATCAATTCTATAGGCGTCCTTTTTACCAGTGAATGGGCGTAACTTTGAATTTTTGTCCATCTTGATTTTTAATAATACTTTGCTTTAAATACTTTAATTGGGAGATCTTAACTTAGCGGCGCTACCAATTGTCGTAGCGTGGGTTGGTTATAGTTACAGATAATTCAGTAATTACAAACAATATTAACAAGTTCTAATTCAATATATATATCTATATATTGCTAATCTTATTCTATCTATCTATCTCTTATGAATACTTCAACAAACACAACTTCTACAGTTTATCCTTTTTCAATCTAGTTCCGAGAATCTCATTCATATTCTGGCATATGTGTCCGGGTTACACGAAACCTCTTATTTCACTAACTAAATGTCATTCTCTGTTATGACAAATATTGAAATTTTAAGCGGATTTAGCTCAGTTGGGAGAGCGCCAGACTGAAGAATTAACTTCGGTCAAATATTAAGATATCTGGAGGTCCTGTGTTCGATCCACAGAATTCGCATTTTTTGAATCTATTATATATTAAAGGAAAAATTATACTACTACCTTAAAAGAAATGTAGGAAGTAATACCAAAAGGAATATACCATTAATCAATACAGAAATGTAATATACAAAATTGAATTTTATTTTTTTTTTTTTGAGTTGACACTAACCATCGATAGTAGATGCTCCTCTACAATGTAATAAAAATCATAAAATGAATCTTCTTCTAACGTTCTTTCAAAGCCTTATTTCTCTTTTCTCTTCTTCTCAATCTTTCGACCTTCTTAGCATGCATCTTAGCGGCCAGTCTTTCATACCTTTCAACTTCTTCCTTCTTTTCCCTTCTAGCCTTTAAGGCATCGGCTTTCTTCTGGCGTTCTTCCTTTTTTTCATCCTTTAATGCTTTTACCCTTTCCTTAAATTGTTTATCTTCAAGTCTTTTCTGTTCTTTTAGTTCCCATGATGATAGTTTTTTATTTTTTACTACTCTACTTTTAACTCTGAACTGATCTTTAGCAACTTTCCAAGGTCTACCACTTACTGATGCACCTCTGATTTTTGATGTATCTACCTTCAACTCTCCAGTTGTGCCGTCCATGATTAAGAATATTAGCTTTCAGACTTTTCGTGGTATCCTTTTTCAAAGTAACAAACCATTGTAAAGATTAAAGTAATCTGTCTATTTAAGCTCATCGCATTTTCATAAAATTTTCAAATCATATATATAAAAGTTCACGTGACCGAGATATTGCTAAATCTTTATGCTAATGAAAAATGAAATACATATTCTGATCTCAAGGTATTGGAAGAGCCGAAAGTAACCGTTAAACTCAAGGACTATGGAAACTTGAACTGCTCTATCTGTCGAAGTAGAGTTATCTAGTTTTGAGTTATGTCAAGAATTGGTTCTAGTGATCTTATAAAATGCCGACATTACATAAATATTACCAAAAGAAATATTTTTATTCCAAGAAGTAAAAAACGACCAACAGCGCCCTTAAGAGGAGCAAATAAAGGTATTGCATCACTAGAAGATATCGATCCTGTTAATGTTCTACAAACTGATGATCCGGAAATATTAAAATTTAGATTTAAACAACTGCAAGAGTTCACGAGATCCTTGCGTCAACAATTGAAAGTTAATGAACAAAACAATTTAACAGAGAATTTACAGCAAAGTAAAGGCAGCTCCCACGCTGATACTTTGGAAAGCTCTGATTTACTTTTTAAATCCATCGATTCTCAGACAGAACCCAACACATTATTAACAGGCAACGGAAATGACAATTTGAACTTATCTCAAATACTGATGTCAACAGCTTCTTCAAAAATAGAGGAAATGGTGCCTAGTATAATTCGAAAGCGTATTAACAATGATGATTTAATATTAAAATCCCTAGTTAACAGAAATTCAAAGGATTGGAATTCCATAATAGACAAATTAACAAAATCAGAATCTGGTTTAGAAGGAATTCCCCAGAAAAAATTACATAGGTGGCTACAAAAGATTGATTTTCTAACGTTTGAAAACATTGAAAAACTGGACTTTATGCTCCAAAAAGCGTTCGAGAATGATCGCAAGAGGTACAGCCCTCAAATATTTACAAAAATATGTAATCTTTTGTCAAAATTAACTCCACATGAGAGCAGCGTGACACATAATATGGAGAAAGATAATGTCATCCAGAAACTCTTCAATATTTTGTCTAGATTTGATCAATTGCATAAACCAAAAGAAATGAATCAATTCATATTAAATTCTTGTCTAGTCTACTCCTCTAAATTGAAAGATATAAAAATAATGGATGAATTCCTAAAGATATTTAAAAATCAATATAACCTTTTACCAGATAAGGTAAACTTTACTACTATAATTCAATTCTTAATATCTACGAATAACGATTCACAAGCATGGGATTCATTTGCAACCATGAAATTTTTATCAACACAGCATTCTCCAGATATTGTCACATATAATTCAATGCTGCGACTATGTGCGAATGAGAAAAACTACTCGAGAGCCCTTGACTTATTTCATGAAATCAGGGATAAAAATCTAGTGCCCAATGCGAATACGATGAAGATAATGGGGCGGTTACTTGCCAAATGTAGCTCCGATGGTTCATCCTCCGATGGAAATGCTGCTTCACTGAGATTATTAGGATGGAAGTTTGTCTTAGATTTAGCCAATAATGATGATCTATTTACTACTGGTGTATTGATGTCATTGAGTGCATACGATGGTGACGTTGCTCTATGCAGGGCGTTATATTATAAATATACTATGGCTAAATTTTACAAGCTAAAACATACCACTGCTTTGGATTCTGGCTCCTTATGGCAGCAATGTTTAGATCCTGTATTATTCAACTACTTACTGCTATCTTACTCTAAGTTTGAACAAGGGAAGGTACCTTTACTATTAGGATGGGATGAAGGTAATAAATTTAGACGCAATATCATTAATAGTATTGATTATATTAACAGAAAAAATGATAGCTTTGATGAAGAAAAAAACTCTGAAAAACTTCCATTACTTCCTTTAATCAACCTTGATTCTTCAGATTACTTAATTGCCGAGTCTAATGCTTTATGGCAATTCCATATCGATAAAATATTTGAAAGTGACAAGTCGAAGAGAATTAAATGGTCTATAGATGAGATATTAAAGACCTCGCCTACCATGTCAGCATTCAAGTTAAAGTTAGCTGAGTGGCTATTTCAAACAAAAGAAAAGACTAGCGATAAGAAAATCCTAAACAATGTGAATTTAGTTAGTTATTTAGCAATTCCAATACGCCTTGGCGATATTGCTGAGTTCAGACGAAGACTAGAGAAAAATACATTTCAACAACATGAATTAGATGATCATATTTCCAAAATTTACACACTTAAAATAGGGGAAGGAGTCAACCAAAGCAAAACACAGTTTGAAACTAATTCATTGCTAAGTGAAGAATCTTCTATGAGTACAAATGAAAAAGCGGTGGAATATATCAATTCTTTACCTACCAAAATCCTTTGTAGTTCATCAATATACGAAATTGCCATGAAAGCTTCCATTAAATTTAAGGATGAGGAACTATCAAAAAAAACTTGGGAAGATCGTGGGAAATATAGAAAAACAAATTCATTTGCAAAATTACCACAGTTAGAAAGAATCAAACGAGATTCCACATTTGCCCAATTAATGGTAGAATACTTTACCAACTGTAAGCAATACAGTGACGCTATGAGAATTATAATGTCTTCTCAGAGATATATTAATTGGACCTATTCAATGGTTCGAAATCTACATAGAGGTTTGATTGAACTTGAAGACATTAGAAACATTAAAATATTATTGGATATCGTAAATAAAAAATCTCCGATGAAGTATTTTGAGAAACAACTCCAAAGGTTGACATTGCATTAATGAATAATATACAATATATAGATTAAGAACTTGTAAATAAAAATACAAATTAATATAAAATTATTTTTTTATTTTTCGAAGATCTTCGATTCAGATTAGAAAAATTGATACTAAATATAAAATTTAAATGTAAAAAGCAATTTACTTATCTATTCTTCATCATCGCTTGGAACACTACTTTCAGAAGATGTTAAGCTTTTAATCGAACGTTCACTGTTACTCTCACTATTATTTTTAACTTGCTTTTGTAAGATGTCAATTTCTTCACGTAATTTATTAACTTCCTTTTCAAAATTCTTACCATAATAATCTATGTAGTAGCGAGCACCATTGTGAGCTGCAGTTAAGAAAATGAATAATAAAAAGGATACAGCTGCATACTTATATCGAATCCAAATTCCACAAAGTAGCATTGTTCCCAATTGGTAAAAATATTGAAGTAACGTATAAATTATCATAGGCCAAGGTGCTTTTAGTTTGACCGCCCAGAAATTTTTGAATTGGTGAGTAGTTAAATATTCAAAACTTGTCATTCTATCCCCTGCTTTTATCTTATATGATTTCTTTAATGTGATAAAATAATGATATAGACATTGCCATACTAGGTAATAAAACGAAGTCCATATAATATTCGTCTTTAAATCTATTGTTTTCTTGGCGCCTGGGAATCTTTCCAGTTTATATTGTTCTGGAAGACTATGGACAATAACATACATAGAACAGGGTGGCATAATATGAATAAAGCATGAAGTAGTCTTATCAATTGAATGTAGTACCAATGAATTTCTCCAAGTGATCACTGCAAATGATAGAGAACCAAAAGTGAGAGCAAAACACGAATGAAATAGGTTTATTGATGACGGACAAAACCAAATAAATAAAAGGCATAGAAAATTAACAAAATAGCATAGGTCTGCCATAAAATAATGATTCTGTAATTTATAGTATATGTAGAATCTAATAGGCATTAAGATACAAAGCAAAAGCGTATAATATACGTGAAAGTACTCTGGTAATTTACCCATTATAAAACCAATTGCCAATATATTAAATAGAGTAAAAGGATAAAATAATTTTTCAAAGGTTGAAGTATTCTTGAAGAAAATCGAATTCAATGGTTCATCTAATGCTTTCAATCGTTTTACTACATTGAGTTTGATCTCATCGAATGGAACTTTTTTCTTTATTTTGCCATTTATTTTCAGTTTACTTGGATAGTTTAGAGATTTTGATGTTAAGGGAGATCTTGGATATTGTCTTGATGTTACCTTGGAGGCTATGGGATCTAATAGTTCTAAAAGGCTAAATATGGACATTTTTGAATCATTTCTCAACTCGTTCTCTTCTCGGTCTAACATCTTGTATTTTCCCAATATATGTATGAATGTGACCTTTGGTTTTTGTAATTGAACAACTCAGTAATATACTTATTTTTGCACTCGATTATAAAATGCTTAACTTCTTCTCTAACTATATTGTATATCTTCCGAAGAAATAATTCTCTTCTTCATTTAGTTTACTATTTTTACATTATATCCCTTAGATAATCTATTTATTCCGATATTTTAACTACTCTTTTCCGGAACCGAACTAGCAGATGGAAAGGTACAATGAGAGCCCAAAGTAACTTAACATGTTACTATAGCCAAAGGACATATATGTGTGCTAGTATACGGATATTCTAAATTACTGCTTAGTCTTACAATCTGTGAGCTATCTTTCTATGAAATCGTAGTCGAAATCTACCACAATATAATTAGATGCCCAAAGTGGAAAAATATTATAATCTGAAGACTGCTACAAAACCCAAACATTTACATCTTTAAATCAGAAATGAGGATAAATTTAGAAAAAATGAAAAATTCCAAAGCATTTTCAGATTTCCAAATTAGGAAGTTTTTGCCCGTTGGAAAAGCGCGCTCATCAAAAAATTACCAAAAGTGAAAAAAACAACGATGAGCGGCCGTGCGAGATGCTATTGCGTGAAGTGTCAATGTTCAACTACTCTTAGTAGTATGGAAGTTTGCAGAGCAAGTCCTGAGTGTGACATAGTGTAGTTGGATTGGTTTCACCTACTCTATCAATGTACAGAGTACATCCTCTCATACTCCATAACGGTATATCATTGAAACTACCTTATATCTTGGTATGTAATTGAGTCTTGCATCTTCTTGGCTTCTTACTTGACAATAACAATATCATCAAACTTTATAAGTATGTAAAGATATTACAGAGATTATCATAATTTGCGAAAGAAAACATGGGTAAATAAGGAAAGAGATTTAATAGAAATTGCGATCTAGCTACTGTATCAATTACTGATAAGGTATGACCAGGGATAAGCTCAAAAGTGTTACACATTGATACATTTATTAAAATATCCATGCAATCCTTTTTTAAACAATTGGTAATACTAATGAACTACTTTAGAAATGAAGAAAAAGTTCATAAAAGTTTTGTAAAAATAAGTCACTTACTAACTAAAATTTTAATAAACCTCATATTATGAGGACATTGCATTTGAAATAGAATTTATTAGAAATGAAGGTCGAAATTGATTCCTTTTCCGGTAACAAGATCTACCCAGGTAGAGGTACTTTATTTGTTCGCGGTGACTCCAAGATTTTCAGATTCCAAAACTCCAAGTCTGCTTCTTTATTTCACCAAAGAAAGAACCCAAGAAGAATCTCATGGACCGTATTATACAGAAGACACCACAAGAAGGGTATCACTGAAGAAGTTTCCAAGAAGAGAACTAGAAAGGCTGTCAAGGCTCAAAGACCAATTGTTGGTGCTTCTTTAGATTTAATCAGAGAAAGAAGATCTATCAAGCCAGAAGTTAGAAAGGCTCAAAGAGACCAAAAGAAGTCTGCTGACAAGGAAAAGAAGAAGGCTGACAAGGCTACCAGAAAGGCTGAAAAGGCTAAGTTAGCTGGTTCTTCTGGTTCTAAGGTTTCCAAGCAACAAGCTAAGGGTGCCTTCCAAAAAGTTGCTGCTACTTCCCGTTAAGAATCATACCAAAAAAACTTAATAAGATAATCCTTTTTTTTAATATATTATGATAAAAAAAATAAATTCAATCTCAATCATTTATTTAGTATATAAAAACTTCTAATTTAAAAAAATTAATATAACTGTACTTCAGTACACTGTATAATTAAATCAAGATTGTTTGGCTACCCTTTATTGTTGCCAGAGTTTTGTATTATCTACTTGCCTTTTGTCGTTCAAATGAAAAATACGTGAATATTAAAATGTTGAAAAATTCATTTTAGAGAGGTATTTCAAAGCCAGGAGAGCACTACACACAATCCATCAAGTACAGCGCCTTTACTTCAATATTAAAAGCTTATATATAGCTTATATAAAAACCTATGTTGCTCAAATCTATTTATTCAAGGTACCCGATAGCATTGAATATCGTTAAAGCTACTCGTCAGAGATCTATATTTCAACTAAGGAGATCAATAATTAACAGTTCAAACCGTACCAGTATTAGATTCGTACAAAATAATGCTGTGAAGAGATCACGTAACGGTGTTAAAGAACTTATGAGGAAATACGGTTACTCAGCTTTAGTAGTTTATATTGGATTAACATATTTCATAAGTTTACCCTTATGTTTCATTGCAGTTCATTCATTAGGGGAAAGTAAGATTTCCATATACATCAATAAAATCAAGAGAATCTTTGGTTACGGTGAGGCAAGTGATCAAGCTGTAATTGAGAAAGTACAATTAAAACAAGCAAAGAGACTAGAAGCAAAGAATAGGAAGAGGGAAGAGCAAACTAACGTGACAAAAAGAGATATGAGGTCATACTGGGATCAAATGAAGGAAAGTCATTTACTAACTGAATTCATTATTGCATATGGTATTCATAAGAGTTTAATGGTAGTACGAGTCCCACTTGCTGCTGCTATCACACCTCCAATGGCAAGATCATTTCAAAAATGGGGATTTACCAAGTTGGTGAAACAAAATATTACCGTAAATCCTGCAACCACCACAACAACGATGCCTAACAAATTCACACAGAAAAAACCGACAAGGGCCCAAAAATGGTTCAGTGGATTTATGTAACCTACTATTATCGGATTATATACAACAGTATAGATCGTTTTTCCTACACAATATTGTGTTTACCACACTATGTATTGAGATGTCTGCAATTTAGCACGTTCTAGTGATTTTCAATAGTGATTCACGTGGAGAACAACGTGCCTTGAAGATTGTATTAGGTAGGACCATATATAGATATAATTTAGATAAGAGATCTTCGCAAGATTTTCATTCGCTGATACCTTATCTATATATATATCTATAACTTTTTATAATAGGAAAATTGTAAAGGCACAGGTCTTTTTTTATACTATCAGATGTTCCTTAGAGAGATAAGATTATACTAATATCCATTTATTCCATAACAATCAAATACTTTATCTTGAGATATATCAATTACTCATTTTTGTTTATGCAACTACTATAACAGCAAAAACATAATTGTTATAAAATATATTTACTACCATTTGTAAGCTTTCAGATCCTAGATCTTAATAAACTGTACTGCAATTTAAAATACAATATGTCTCCTTTTTATGATTATTGTATATCCTGCGATCAATTAATAAAGACTGCAGAAGGGAAATCAATTATTTATCAGAGTAATGATAAAAAATTCGAGACTGAACAATTATATTGCTCAGAAAAATGTAAATTAAAGGATCAAGTTACAAAGAATTTACACAATATTCCTACCAATAATAACTACACAACCCTTTTAACGCCAAGGACATACTCTACTAATAATATCATTGAAGATCCGTCAGTTGAAACCCCTCGTCTATCACCCATTGATGACGAACTTTTAAAAAGCTATGCATCGTATATAGATTTGGGACAAGCGCTAATATCTGAAACTGATACTGAGAATATCTTCACCCAGGAATATCCATATGAGGTTGATGACAATTCCTATCTCCAAATAAATGAAGCAAATATGATCACCGATTTAAAAGGCACGTTCATACCTGATCAAACAGCAGAAAGTAATTATAAGGTATGGTTGAATAGAACAAGGTGCTAATACTACGAGTCTAATTGCTTTTTCCTTTTCATAACTCCATGCTTTATTGATAACAATTCCATACCATTTACCATTCAATATTGAAAGTCGATTTGAAGAAACAAACACTATTGGTTGAGATTATACCATATAGAATTTTATCTTTCTCCCTATCTACTTTTCAACTAAATAATCTATACATATGCATGTTACATTTAATTTAAAATAATAATTCTTTCAATTTTATTTAATGCGGGCCAGTCTCGTAGTATTAAGATGGATCTTGATATCCATTGAGTCAGTACTTTCTTCTATTCTATTAAGTCGTTCTTGTTGAGAGTCAATTTCGGCTCCTGCAGATATCGCTAGCTTCTTTAATCTTCCACTAACCTGTTGAATTTGGTCTAAGTTTCTGTCTAACTCAATTTCAATCTCATCATCTTCTTCATCATTTTCAAATTGATATCGTTTGGCTCTTTCGAGAACTTGTTCTCTACGATAACGTCCACTAACTGAACTATTGCCTGCAACTTCAGTACTGCCGTTATTCAATGCCGCTTCAACCCTCGCGGTGGATTCTCTAAGTTGTTGATTTGTAGCTTCAAACATCATCTTTTCTTCAACCTTTCTAGTTTTCAGTTTGTCTTCCCTTTCTCTTTGCCTCCTTTTGGAATTAAAAGGGTTACTAACATGGACTGCTAATATATTTCTATTTAATTTTTTCAGTTCTTTTACTTTATCATCTGCAACTGTGTTTTGAATCTTTAACAAGTCTAAATTTCTTTCAACACCATTCAATTTCTCACTTTGATGACCCAACATACCCAATGTATTCATACCAGCTAATTCAGCATCTTGCGCCATTTTCAAAGTGTTCCTAGTGGAAGCTAAGGAGCTTTGCTTAACAAATCTAATTTCTTGTTTAAGCTCATCAATCTCTTCATCTTCTAATACTTCTTCTTGTATACGGTTCTGTTCTTGAAGTTCATCAAAAGTTACATACCCCTGTGATCCGCTACGTGTAGTTTCATATGTTTGCTGTTGCACCTCAGCATTAAAATCCAATACACTTGCATCATAATTTTTGGTAGTTTCATTTTCCAAGAGCATATTTTGCTGCATATTCCCATATCTAGAAATAATTTCATCACCTTCATTTATTTCTGCATTTAAATCCAGCGATACTGTATCATCTCCGTATATGAGGTCATGCTTTTGAAATGCATCAGAATCTAAATTTGAAAGTGGAGTTCTGGAGTTATTTCTTAATCCAAATATTTCAGATTTAGTAGCATATAATTTCGAAGATGCGTCATCACTTGTACTCTCTTTGGTATTACTCCTGCCATAATCATTAACATCAGAATATATTGGTTGTTTTCTTTCTGGAAATGGTTTATTGAGAGCTTTGGAGTTAGAAGCTTGTGAACTTCCATAACTATCCATACCCATCTTTTCATAAGGGTTAGAAGCCATTTTATTACTGTAATTTTCAGTATTCATGCTGTTATAAGGATTAGTAGATGGGGTGGTTACATTATAGGTGTTAGAATGATTACGCTCGTTAGTATTTATAGTACCACTATTTAATCCAAGTTTTCTCTGATCCGAAGATGGTGTGTCGTTGGAATTATATAATCCATTCGAACTAGCAATAAATTTTGTATCTATATAGTTGTTTGGAAGTTGCGTTTTCTCTGGGGAACGTCTACCATCATATGTTTTCTGTCTGTTAGAAGTCCTTATATTGGAATACAGGTTCGAATCATAAGCGTCCAGATTAGCAGCATATGGATCATAAGCCATTGTTTCATTATCGGTCAAAGTAGTCACTCCTTTGGTTTTAGTCGATTCAGAATCTACAGAAGTGGTATTATCATCAAAACAGGCCTTGTTCAGATCTTCAAAATCTGTCGTATTGTTTTGATCGTTCGTTGGTTTGGCAAAATCTTCATATCCTTCAGGAGCATACATCCTATTCTTACGGGATTCTCTAGCAAATTGACCGTACGCAGCAAATTTATTACTTTGAACATGATCTTTGTTCTTAACCGTGAATCCTTGTTGAATTAAATTCTCACGATTTTGTTCGATAGTATCTTCCTTTGGAGCTTTGCTCTTGAAAAATTTAATAATACCCATTTTGTGCGTAAAAAATATTAATATTAGACGTGGAGGTTAGAATAGTAGCTATTGTGTCTTGTTAGCAAAAGGATAGCCTTCCATACAATCTTTCAAAAGCAATAATAAAATAGTCCAAAAGATAGTAAAAAATCGGTTATTATCACCGGTTCACTTTATGCAAAATATAAATTGATAAAAAGTTTGGCTCTAATAGGATCTTCTAGTCATAATATTGAGTGTCTTACTTTCTCACAAAATCTATCTAATATACTTCAATAGCCATAGAATCATAAGCGGCGCGTCATGTCAAAAAGAAATTCGCGAAAAATGAAACAAATTTTGACAGCTATCTCCGTTTCTTTTTATCGTCAATCGTTTAATCAACTTGAAAAGGCTGCTTGATATAAAGTTTCTAAAATTATACACAACTTGTATATATATCCATCTACCTTATAGTCGGGCATACCTTTCACATGCAGCTTTACCAAAGTGTTCTTCTACCATATGTGAAACTGCAACGTTACCATATAGGTTCACAAATCTTCGTCTTACAACGATATTATTATGTGAATCTGGTTGAATCCTTACTAATACCTTTCTCCATGCCATTGTTTCTTGCCATTCTCTAGCTATACGCTCTTGCTTTACATTTGTAGACTCGTTAGGATATACCATTCTCTTTATTTTTCCTCTCTTTAAGTAATGAGGTGCTGGAAGGTCGCTAGGCTGATACAACTTATCATGAACAATGGAATCTGTTCTTATACTAGGGTCTTTGATATAGTCTTGAGTAGGTACTGGAGCAGTGAGTGTAGATAACGCAGAAAGAACAGTAGAAGCTTCCTTAGGAGGTCGGAAATTCTCTTCGCTTCCATATGTTTCACTTTCAGAGTCAGAGGATGCATCCATAGTTTGTCCTCTCTTGAATTTATTGGCATGTCTATTACGAATTAATGCTTGCGGTAATGCCCATTGAAGAGAGGCTTTTTTCTCAAGGTTGTCTACAGGGATTTCACCTATTGCTTCCCCACTTTCAGAAAAAGATGGTGTACCTTCACTAGTTAGCGGACTCTTTTCTCTTGGATCCGTTGTTTCTGGCATTTCTGACACTTCCTCTTTCTTTTTTATTTTATGTACTTTTGCTAAACTTTTCCAATCCAAATAAAGCAAAGCGGCTGTTCTTAATGGAACAATACCATCATGAACAATATTCGCATAAGTTGTTCTATTAAGGAAAGATTCAAAAATAGCCTGTGCAGGTTGTTGGGGTAAAATCTCTAATATTAACTTAGTCTGTGCTTTATCACCTTGTCCGTCAGGATATAACCCCTCTTTAGACGTTAATGGTGTATATTTTAAATTTAAATCTCTTCCAGTCAGCCCTAATGAGCCCATATCTAAGGGCAATGATATATAAAGAGGATAATCACCAATGACACCTATAAATGGGCTCGCTAATGCAATAAAATTAATAGGTTTCAGACCACCAGACTTCGGAAGGAAAAGTTCTGGCCTCTTAATAGTAATATAACGTACAGCCATTGACTGTGTTGGCCCTCCCAAGGAATGACCTATAAATGATATCTTATCAAGATTGTATATTTTACCTAATTCATCAATTGTTTCAATAATGTATTGACCAACCCTTCTACCTAAATATTGTACACCTCTTGCAGATTTCCCCATATTCCGCATACATCCTCTTACTATAATGTTGGGATTGATATCTTCATCTAAATTATTGGTAGCCTCTTCAATCTTGTCTTTCATATATAACATATCGCAACCAATGTTGGAAAATATTCCATGCGTTAAGATCACTAAATGAACTGGCTTATGAGGAAACTTGGGAGGTAGATTCCATAAATTGTCGGTGTCCCAGATCTTCATACTTATACCAGGGATATTTTCCTGGACACTTCCTTTGAATTTATCTTTAGTGGATTTTCGAGTAGTACCAATTCTCATATTGTATTCTAATTTTGGAAACGTCACCACAGCTAACTGAGATATGATATCAATAGTCCATGCATAAATAGTTGTTCCTTTTATATTTGAGTTCTTGTTAAACAGTAATTTTGCTTTAAATCTTCCATCAGGTTTCAAGTTCTCCACAAATTGAATAATTTCCTCACCTTCAAATTTCATATCTTCATGATAATTATACGGTCTAATATCAATATAAAACGTGTACGGACCTGTTAAGTATACAGGTCTCAATAATGGACTTTCCTTATTCTTAATCCTCAAAAAAAGCTCTTTGATATCATGTAACTCTTCCCTGTTATCTTGTAATTTCTTCAGATCAATGGTTAAGCTATACCTTGTGAGATCACCGATACGTAAAGCTTTCGAATCATCTACAAGCAATAATCCCTCTTCAGAACCCCTAGGAGAGTATGCTGCCTTGATAGTAGGTGCCATCTTTCATAATATTTACTTATCTCTTGTGTCCCCAAACCATTTAATTTGCTAATCTTTGTGAACCATCTTTGGATTATCTATTTATTTGCCTTTGCCGCCGGGCAAATCTGTGAAATTTAGATGTAGATGAAATTGTTACTTTAACACGTCAAAAATGATAGTTAATAAGAACTTTAGGTTTAATCTAGTGTATAATTTATTGACAGCTGGGGACTAGATTTATTTTGAAGTGCTAAGACATTCATAGACTACATTTGATTGGTATTGTTTATTACTTCTGCTACAAAGTTAGTCTTTTCATATAATTTCGAGACGCCTACATACGAGGTTGAACATATGAAGAAGCGGTATGACAAGTACTTCTACAGCAAATGAATCAAAGATAATAAGACTGGAAGAACTTTCCTCTAGTTTTTTCAAAATATGCAAAGTTCAAAAGATCAATTATCAACAATATATACCCAAGAAACAAGATGATCAGTGGTCAATTCATATGGAGTTATTACTACGGAAGAAAAATCCTAGAAATTTAGTGGCATTGCTCTCAAAAGAATTGTGGTGTTTTAGTATAAATGATGAACCACTTGAAGTGTTACGGGGCAACACGAATAATGAAGGGGAGGGGCTTAATGAAGCTTCCTTTATTTTGGCCAAATCTGGCGAATTTACCTCAGATTATTCCAAGCCAAATCTGCCGCCTCATTATGCCCTATTCTTGAAGGCACTCCGAAGGGTTATATACATTAATCTGGCCATGAGCTCTAATAATCAATTAATACAATACGGAAATGCGTGTATCTCGTTGGTAGATGACAAGTCAAGTGGAAATCCGTTACTACAAATTGAACCGCATTTATTCAGTAATGGTGATCTAGCTGTTTCTATTTCCTTAAAAGATCTACATTTGATTCCATTTACTGAAGATCGGGCTAATAAATACTTTTTAAAAAGACATGCTCTTTATCTAGCTCCCTCAGGGATTAGAATTCATTTGACATCTTCGAACGAGAGTATTTCTTTTTCCCAACCTCCTGACAACGCCAATGAACTTTTAGAAACTTTGTACTATTCTCATGGTATCAATTTACGTGACAAGAAGGATCTTAAATGGGTTTTAATGATACCACATTTAGGACATCTTAATGGCCAAACACCCACAATTTCTGATTACTTAGCACCGCCATCTAACATAAGAAAAATAATATGGCCGTTGGATCTTTGTTTTGCTCAACCAATTACAGATACTAACGAGAGAGCTATTTGCAATACTGCAATTCATAATTATGAACATACTCTTGATTTGATTGATGATTTTATACAGTTACGACAAACTTCAGCTTATAGAACTGCTGGAAGCGTGGGACAAGCTGCTACTAGTATATTAAGTTCAAGCGGAGGATATACAGAACAATATCAAGGAATTGGTAAGAATTCTGCTTCAAGTACTTCAGGTAATATCAATATATCTCCCATTACGGCCAATAAAAGTCAAGTACTTAATCCTGACGTCAAAAGTGCCACAAATGTATCACCTATAGGTCTCGATAATATCTACTCTACGAATAGCGATTCTGTAAAACGTGGAATATCTAGTACTCCAATACTGAAACCAAAAAAATTCTCTTACAAGAATGATAATGAAAATGGATTGTTCAATGATTTTACAAACGTTAATTCTAGTGCTGTAAATAGCCCATTAAAGGGAAATTTAGAGATGGTACGACCAATTAACGATAGCAATAAAA
This sequence comes from Kazachstania viticola, assembly GCA_030571575.1. Lineage (NCBI taxonomy): Eukaryota > Fungi > Ascomycota > Saccharomycetes > Saccharomycetales > Saccharomycetaceae > Kazachstania > Kazachstania viticola. Next base: position 15,279 of record JAJLXZ010000162.1, read on the forward strand.
GTACAGTAGAACTATTTGAGAATAATAATGGTTATGATAGCCTTATAATGAATGATAATATAATTGAAAATCACACTAGTATGAAAGTAGAAAGTGATAACGATAATGATGAGGATTTGTTTGGTGACAGTAACGAAACACCTGGAAATGATATAAAGAACAATGAACACAGGATCTCGGATGAAATTACCGAAGATATGTTTGGAATGTCTGATGAAGATGACGATGACGATGATCGCTCTAGTATAATACCTAACGGTTCCTATTATCGTGGGTTTAAAAGTGAAACACCTAAAAAGGGGAAGGCATTAAAAAGAAAATACCTGGATATACCGATTGATGAAATTACATTATCTAATAGTCCATTATATACAGATCCAGGTGCACCACTACCAGTAGAAACTCCAAAGGATAGAAAAAAAAGTGTATTCGCTCCTTTAAACTTTAATCCTATTATTGAAAATAATGTGGATAATAAGTATAAGAATGGAGGGAAATTTTCTTTTGCAACTGTTGAAAAAGAGGAAGCATTAAATTTTGACATTTCAAAAGGTGCAATTTCTAGTTCAGAGGAAGGGGAGAGTGATTCAAGCTTTGATACCGTCGAATACAATAATATAAAACAAGATCTAAAGTCTATTGATGGTAGCATACATGACACACAATTTCTCAACTATCAACCGGTACAAGGTATTCAAGAATCTGTGTCTCCTGGTTTATTAAACAGTAACTATATTGGTAACAACGATATTTATAATAAAGATGGTTCAAATGCAATCTGGAAAATAACTCAAAATGATATACCACAGACAGAATCTCCATTGAAAGATGTTGATTCTACTTTAGGTGTTGTTGATACAAGAGCGGTGGAAAACTTTTCCAGTTTTGTTCCATCTCAAAATATGTCATTTATGGAAAGTAAAGAAGAATCTATACCGACAGGTGTTGATCTCTTATCAGAGCATAAAAAAGATTTAGTAGGAGAAATAAACAATGTACCTACTTCAAACCAAACTCCTCTCAGTGTTTTACCGCTCTTATTAAGACATATGCCCCTTGCATCAATACCACATGTATTTCTTAACCAAAATCCTTCAATTACATTGACCAAAAGAAATCAATATGTTCTTGATTTATTATGTGAGCAAGTGGTTTATGACTACAACTTTCTAAATAATTTGAAGATACCAGATATTCGATATGAACTATTGTCTATAGAAGAAGATGGTTTAATATCAAACACTTTGTCGGATTTATTCCCTCAATTTACTCAGTTAACTGGGGATAATATTATTAGTAAGTTATATCATTTAAGGGAGCCCTTCGTGTATGCAAAAAAACATCACGACATTGTTAAGATCAAAGCTGATTCACAGCCATTTAGTAAATATTTGAATCTTCGACCTCCAATGGGGATAAAAAATTTCAAGTTTCTGTTATTAACTACAGCTGCTAAAGATGATTGTCATTTTTTTATCTCTAATTTATCACAGACGTATACAAGTCAAGATTTTGGATTTTGTGAACTTTTAAAGCTGACCTCTGCTGATATCAGTGGGTTAGTATATTTGAAAAGCTTTGAAAAAAATAAGTTATTATTGCTTGCAGCTCAAATCGTATCTTATTGCTCAACTTCTAACCAAAATTCCGGTAGTGACGCCACTATAATGGTAATCTTACCTCTAGATGATACGAATATACAGGAATTAGTATTAAAAACTAAGATTTTTCAAATTATAGCTGATGAAGTCAAGGCCAAGATACCTAAACTTGACTTATATTTCAAAGTAGTACCAATGGAATTTATTAAGAATCCTTTAACGTCTGTGAATGAATATTATCAATTATGTGCCAGCATATATAATATTTTACCTAATAAGTCTGTGAAATATACTTCATTAGCACATAAATTACCTGAGAAAGTTATGTTTAAGACAATGAAACAAACCAATGGTGGTACATATATCCATTATGATTCGTTTATACATTTGGCTTATGGGAGAAGCGTTGATAAAAGATGGTTATTTGCTGCATTATCGGATAGTGATGGAAAGGAAAATATAATCAAGACATATTATGTTGGTAATTCCAAGAGTTTATTTGATTCTACATGTAGTCAAATATGGTTATTAGGGTTGTCATTAGCCAGTAAGAAATATGGGAAGATATGTTTGATATTAACTAGATTAAATGGGATATTACCAGATGATGAATTAATTAATTGGAGAAAATTATCTGGTGGGAATATTCATTTAGCTGTTGTCTGCGTTGATGATAATACAAAAGTATCAATTTATGACGAGGAGAAAGTATATCCCACATTTAAACCTATAGTGATTGATGAAAAATATAGTAAACAAGTAAATTTTTCGAGGTTAGATGATTATGAACTACGTGATATAAATCAAGAGGTACATGGAGTAATTTTTCAAAATCCATTCCCATTAGCGAATTCACAACATAGATGTGCAATCAAGAGTGGTGCATTGGTTAGATTTAAGGGGGATTCAAATGATGGATTTATTGATAAATTTGAGGTTAATCTTTTGAATTGTCCTCATTCTGATAGTAATAAATTGTTGGAGACAATCCTAGAAGAGTTTAGGAATTTGGCAGCACTGAATATATGGTTTGGTGTTTCTGATGGACAAGATTCTCATATTCCTTGGCACGTGCTAGCGGTTAAGAAGATGATGAGATGTTTAGTACATACAAAAGTGAAAATTGAAGAGCAATAACAACCGATCGGTTTGTTGAACTAATGAGTTTTCATTACCTCGAAGCATTACATAATTATGAATAAATACATACATAATATATATTATTATTATTGTTAACATTCTTTAGGGGTAAATTCCGGTTTAGCAAGCTAATTAGGGGTCATTGAACAAATTCTCGAATAATGTGAGAAGATATCGATTTCGCGCAACAGAAAATATATCGGAGGAAATGGAAGCACACACTGAAACCCACGTAGGGTTAATTTCTAGATCTTCCTTTCGAGAAGAATTGCAAAGAGTCCTCTATAATGAAGAGAGATTACTGCATTGTTACGACACTCAGTGGCCATATGGAAAGCACCAAGTGAGAGCACAGTGTCGAATCAGATGACAAGAAAATGCAGAGACTCAGTCACTCGTAACAGTTTCCAGGGTAAGGCAAACTTTCAAGAGAGTGAAAGTCCAAAATTCAGGAAAAACCTAGTTAATAGTATATCAAGACTACGGTAAACCAACACGTTAAAGATAGATCTTTTGATCAACCCCATAAAAATAAAGTTAAAAAAAAATAGAGCAAAAATTCGCTACGAGGTGAAAGTCTTTGTTATAATTTCGTTAAAGTTAATTTTTGTTCGTGCAGCGTGGGGCCGTTCAGTATTTTCTTTGGGAGGATGCTAGGGGTCTGCCTAGCATCCGGCCAGTGTCTGCCTAATGCCTTCCTAGCGGCTCCTTAGCGTCCGCCTAGAGCACGGGTGACTCTGCGACACTGCGCTGCTGCTTCACACAGGAGTGTTCGGAGATTAAATTCGCGCGTGTAATGGTTACGCAGGAAGCTCTTCATTGTGAGGGCTGATTGACGTCTGCAGCAGTGGGATCTGGAATTGGCTGCAAACTCGATATTTGACAGTTTTACTTTTAGTCTCGAGTCGAGAAATGACCCTCTATTTTGCATTAAAATGAGTAAGTGTAATCTTAAGTATTTAAAGTTAGTGAGTTTTTGATGTATTGATGCTCACAACTTCTTGTACTCCCTTCTTTTCTCTTGCTTTTTTTATTGTTTATCTTTTTCTTACATATATATACATTTTTTTACACAGAATATATTAGAAACTAACTCTAGTATAATTAGTTATCATGACCATGGATATGATTTGTTCAGATGAAGTAAGAAATGCCCTTCATAAATACCCAAATTTCCCAAATAAGGGAACTTTATTTGAAGATTGTCTACCTATGTTTAGAGATCCATATATCTTTGGTAAACTAATAACAGCATTTAAACTCCAATTACAAGAACAAATAGGTAACAATAAGATAAATTTCGTAGTCGCCATAGAAGGGACTGGTTTCCTGTTTGGACCAGCATTGGCATTAGCATTAGGTGTAGGATTTGTTCCTATTAGGAAAAAGGGTTATCTACCGGGACAATGTGTCAGTGTCCAATACGAAAAGGATAATAACGAGAAAATATTGGAAATGCAATCCGAAGCAATTCCAAGAGGTTCAAACGTTATTATAGTAGATGATATCATAGCAACAGGTAAATCGGCATTCGCTGCTTACGATTTAATTAAACAAGTTGAAGCTAACGTTTCTGCTTTCTGTTTCGTTGTAGAATTATCATATTTGAACGGTAGAGAAAAATTAGATAATCTACCCGTTTTTTCTTTATTAAATGGTAATCAAGAACCATTAAAAGTCTTTTAATTTTAGATTTTAAAACACACATCTTTGCATTCATTCATTCATTAAATATTTCATTTTAATACCATAGTTATTTATGCTATATTAAGTCACATCTCTTATAGTCTTATAAGTACATGATTTTTGATTTTTCCTTTTTACTTTGTTATCATACTTAACTTATCTAGTATATTTAAAAGCTCGTTTAGATTTTCTAAACCTAACATTAGGTGAAAATAATGATTCATCAATATCATTTAGAACAGTAGCTATGAAATATTCTCCACCACTATGTGTCCAAGACACACTATTCTCCTTTAAATCATATCTACTAACTTGTAGTCTATTTAATATGTTTTCGACATTAAAAAAATCAATTGTATATCCAAAATTTCTCAAGTTTTTCAACGATATTATCTTACAATTTGGTTTCACGAGTTGTAATATATTTTCAACAGAATGATTCAAACGTGCATCAAATAAAAAATTATTAACTAATAAAACATCACATTCTTTAATTAGCTCGTTAACTCTATCGTTATCAACAAAGCTTTTCCTTAATGAAAATTCAATTGGTGAGATTTTTAATCCCATCAATTTACAACGTTTCTGTAATTCCTCGTATTGTAACTCTGTTAATGTACTGGCATCAGGCATTATTTCACACCCAAAGCTTAATTTACAACCATATTCTAATGAAGCTTGGATTACACAATTTCCAATACCTGAACCCAGATCCATAAATATTTTGTCCTTTGTCAGATTACATTGCTTAAATACATCGGTAAGGAAACCTGGTAATAATTCTCCATACACAAAATTACTAAATGCTTTATAATTCCTTAGTTTACTTGCATTGGGATGAATACTTCTTGTGTATGATATATGTAAGAAATCGTGAACAAAGGAAGTCGGTATCTTATTGACAGTCTTCAGATGATTTATTATTTCTTTCCTTGGTATCTTCAATAATAAATTGTTATATTCGTTGACGCATTTTATAAAGGATGATTCGTCAGAATTATCATATGCTGAGTTTAATTTGGGTATAATATCTTCATTTAACGTAGTTCGATAAGGATCCGGTAAATATATTAATGAGGAATATTCAATTAACTTACCAATTTCAGACATTGGGTCATATATCTGGGAATTTCTTTCAAAATTTATATGATATCTTTCTTCAACGGATGGAAATAATGGATTTCTTAATGAGACAGATTTATGACCAATGCTTAGGGTATTTTGATGAGATTTAGAATTCTTAAGTTTGATATTGTGAGCTTGTTTAGGAATTTTTGATGTTAAATTAGTAGAGTGTGTGATTTCTCCAACAAATTTATCATTGTTTTCGAGATATTCAATATCAAAGAAAGGATGTTTTAGTTCTAAATAAGGTTGATTTCTATCAACAAACGAATCCTTTTCTTTGGCTTCTATCTTAACTACATGGTCAATACTTTCAACTTCAGACTCTGTTTGAGTAAGAGAATTATGTGAATCATCATCTTTAACTTCTTTTTCTGCGTCAGTTGTTATCTCTGATGGAGATAATGATTCCATATGTTCCTCCATAAGGTCTGTTTTGTTTTGTTTGACAGCTTTCTTCTTATATTTTTGTTTCGGTTTAGTGACGATGGCTCCTTCAGGTTCAGTTTTAGGTATGTTATTTGGTGACTGGTGTGAAAGTCTTTTCTTCTTGTATTTTCTCTTCACAAGAGGAGGTTCTCGAATCTGAGGTAGTTCAACTATTGATTTTTCTTCTTTTATATCGGTTTTTGGTTTATTATTTTCCTTTTCTTTAAGCTCTTTTTCATCCTTAAGTTTCTTAGTAGATGATTTTAAGTAGCTGCGAGGTAATGAATAATGGAAATTGGGATCATATCTACTAGAATCTTCTAATAGAGATTGCAGTTCCTTTTGCAAAGTGATTTTAGTTTTTGTATCAGTGGTACGTTTCTTCTGTTTAGTCGTTTTTCTTATAGATGAAGAAGTAGAAGAGGATTGTGTTATATCATGACCAAGTTTTGGTGGAGTTTGGTTTGGAGTAATATCAGTCACAGGAGTTTGTGAATGGTCATTACCCATAGTACTATTATTAGTATTTGTTGATATAGAAACTTTTGAAATAATAGAGGTATGATCAGAGGGGATTTTATCTTGGAAAGAGAATAAAGGAGTTGAACTTGTTGATGGTTCTGGTGATATAGTTTTAAATTGTGATTCGTTTTTAGAATCAGCCATCCTTATAGTTTTCCAAAGTTCTTTTCAAACAAATTGATATAGAAAGTTTTGAATTATATTTCAGCAATAGCTTTCCTTTAACAATTAGGATGTTGACACTGACAAGCAATAAAGAAATGGTAAATAAATACGCTTCTTATTAATTTACTTATATTTATTTATTTATTAATTCTGTTTTCTTTTTTCTTTCAGTTGTGAATAATCGAGACGGGAAGAAAAAAGAATTTGGAAAACGCGTAAGAAATTGTGACATTTAATCATGAACGTTAAAGGGAAAATAAGGTTATGAACAATTGATAAACTTTTAGCAAAGTGGGATGGTTGTATGTTAGGAATCTGTCTAATCATTCAATGAATCATTGTCAGTAGTCAATATTCTTCTCTTTGTCAGTTTCCTTTTTTTCTTGTTGTTTTTGGATCTAGATGATTCTCTAGCGGATGATGATTCCCATGGTGAATTTGAAGATGAATCCCTTGAAAATTCATTTGTCGAGGGAATGATTTGATCTTGTATTTTTGATTTCACTTTTAAAGATTTTAGGAATGAATTATCATTATCTTCATTTACATCACTATCAAATATTGTATGAACTTTCTTTGTATTATTTTTTTCGTTTTTACTATTTGCAATTGGTGAAAGCAAATGAACTTCAAATTTCTTAGGTTTATGAGGTGGAGGAGTTGAATTAGTATCGTTGTTTGAAGAAGTGTGACTGTTATTTCTATTTTTATTTTTATTCTTCTTATCTTTTAATGATTCTATTATTTTTTTATAATTGGAAATTTTAGATTCAGTTAAAGCTCTATATGATTTTTGAATTTCTTTCAAATTATCATTTTCTTTAGACAGTTTCTGTAATTGAGTAGTTAAATCAGTCATTTGTCTTTGTAATAACAATGTTTCATTTACAATTTTAGGGGCAGAATTTGAAGATGATGATGATGGTGTTGAGTTATTATTAGCTTCAATTGATTTGATATAATTATTATAAATTCTTTCCGATTCAGTGACAGATTTATAGTAATTGCATAGTAGTTGGAGTGTAGTCATGATCAGTATGTAAAGGAATGTGTTTCTGTTTATTTCTTGTGTTTCTATCACTATGTGTATATAGATACCATTTTGATATACATCTAAAATTGATCGATTTTCTTTCTTTTTTTTGATTCATATCGGGTAGTGTTATTATTTATTATTAAGAGTAAGAAATGTGTATATAGTTTAGAATAAAATATATGAATATGAATTAATAATATGCAAAAAGTATATAAAATGCTATAGAATCAAATTTATTGATATAAAGATTGTTCTTTTGAGAGATTAATATCTGAGTTATTTGTCTCATCTTGTGGAAGAGTAGTAGTAGTAGTACTATCATTAATTAATAAGAATGAAGAAATGATACAGATAGCACCAATGATATAAAGTGGTGAAATTGATTGGCTTGACTTGTTAAAGAAATAATCACCGATCATTGCGATTGGAATAGTGAAACTTAAACCTACTGTCACAACTAATGGATTGGTTAAAAGCACAGCTAATGCCCAGCAAATATCACTGAAGAAAGTAATGATACAATTTAATATGATGATAAAAATTATGAAATTGCTATTTGGAATTTCCAAAGTCTCGATATTTGTAAAATGTAAGAATAAAATAATTGGCCAGCCTAGAAGCATAGTGAAAAGACCTACGAATGCAAAGAATAATTTTAAATCTAAAGTAGTATCATCTTTTATAGTTCTCTTGAATACGGTAACGTATACACCGTAAAAGAAAGCTCCCAATAATGCTAATATGTCACCTATAAATGGATGTGTATATGCTGTTGTAATAGCTAAGGCATCAGAAGAAGATGAGGAAGTGACTAATATGATACCTGTGAAAGAGATTAGAATTCCAATAAATTTTTTTGTTGTAAAGACTTCTATATTGAAGATGACACCTGTGAAAAGGGTGAAAAAGGATGAAGTTGAAGATAATATTGTTTGAGACGATACAGAAGTGAATGATAGAGAGAAATTTGTTAAAAAATTAGCGATGAACCATAGGGAACTAAATATCAAACTATATATTATAGTTTGTCTTAAAGTGATCTTCTTATCTAACTTAGTTTGATTTGTGGCGATATTATAATCTAGTAATAATTGAGATTGTTCATCTATTAATTTTTCATCATCTTTTATAATTGTTGTAGTAATATCTTTATATAATGGATCAACAGTGAAGATACCGAATTTTTTATAATTTTTAAAAATTATTGGTATAAAATATAATGTAAATGAAGAAATATTTAAATAAGTTATAAGGAAAGGTTTCCTATATAAGTTATCTTGGAAAATTTGATTCAGTAAGAAAGAAGATGAAACCCAAGAGAGGATGACAACTCCCAACATACATAAACCAAACATATACTTGTAGTCAGACATATTGCTGTGATTGAGTGTGTTGGTTGTACTATGAATATTGGAAGTAATGGCATAAGTACCTATAACAGAACAGATCTTAACTGATCTTATATATATAGCTTCCATTGTCACTGTCACACTATGACTTCTTATGTAATCTTCACATTGATCGATGCCACACTTTTATTTTCCACCCGATATGATCAAGCGCCCGCCCAAAATAAAAATTGACTCTGCAAGACACAGATCGCCACACTTTTAGAAAGAGATCACGTGTAGAGGGTCTCGCATGTGTCGGTGCAGGGTAAGTCAAAGACACCGCTTGTCGCCTCGGCCAACAGTGCTCCGGCGCGCCCCTCGGTGTTTACGGCAATAACGCTGCGACTGTCCGAGATACAGCTCAAGCTGTCAAGCGGCGGTGCTAGCACGTCGTCGTTGTACAGCAGGATCCCGACATAGGCGAACAGCATGCCCATCAGTGCCACACTCTGTCCTACCAGGATCCATTCTTTGCGTGGCAACCACTCGGTGATCCACGCTGTAGCACGGCCCCAGCTCAACGGCAGCACCAGGGTCCACACAACAATGAACACAAGAAGTGATGTAGTGACAAAATGGTGGCCAAAGTAGTAGTATTCCTCTTTACTGGTACCTCTTTTAGTGAGCATTTCTCTGTGCTGTACTGTACTGTGCTGTGCTGTGCTGTGCTGTGCCCTTATCAGTCTAGTTGGCCATTTATCTTCACTTGAAGCTTTCATAAGCGGGCGGCGCGTTTTGTTTTTTTCTTTTACAGTGGTTTAGATTATTTTTCAAGTTCTGACATTGTTACCCGGATTCTTACATATGAAAAATACCTGTAAATGAAATTAATAGCATACTGATCTTATTGGTAAAGAGTCCATCCATATAGACAGCAATGGGTTATATACTTATCACCGATACATACAAGAATGCCTCTTCCTAACCAGAACCATTCATTACAATCAATTATTCAATCAACAGATAATGATGCATTATCATGTAAAATTTCTGCAATTACAAAAAATTACCTTCCCCCAAATAGAAACGCTTTTAATACTATAGTAAATGAATCATTCTATGATTTATATATCGATTATAAGAAGTTATATTTATTATATATTGATACTTTGAAAGAATTTCAATCAAGAAGACTTTATTCTAATCTACACAGATTAATCATGAATTCATTCCCAGTAATGAACTATGGTACTTATTTACGTACTCTATCTATAGATTTTTCAATATTTAATTATATTGAAAAAAGTATCATCTCTAATAATTTAACAAATTTTCAAATTGTTAATTTAGGAAGCGGCTCGGATTTAAGAATATGTCAATATTTAAATCATTACAAGAATAATATCTCTCGTTTTATCGACATAGATTTCAATAACGCTATATCATTAAAACAATCTATATTAAACAAATTAAAACATTCAAATAATTTTTTCAATCTTGATGATGATATTTGTAAATTAATAGGTGGTGACCTTTCCAATCCCGATTTCTTTGAACAATCTATTCTACCATTATTAGATATCAATTTACCCACTATTTTCATATCCGAATGCTGTCTATGTTATTTAACAGAACAGGATTCACAAAGACTTATAGATACAATCGTATCTTCTTTCAAAAAAGGTATTTTCATCTCATATGATCCTATAGGCGGTGATAAACCAAATGATATGTTCGGTAAAATTATGCTTTCAAATTTAAAAGAATCTAGAAACTTAAATTTACCAACATTATTAAAATTTAATTCAAAAGATTCTTATTCAAATCGTTGGAATACTAATAATATTCGTATCGATATTAAAAATATGTGGGAATTCTTATCTAATTTATCATCTTCTGAAATTAACAGACTCAAATCTTTACAGTTCTTAGATGAAATTGAAGAATTAAAAGTTATGCAATCTCATTATATTATATTAAATGCTCAATGGGATTAATCAATTATCCCTTTCTACTTATATAACTTGTATATTCTCTTATTTAAACTTATCTAAACATATTCCCATTTCCTTCTCCTTGTGTTCTCCATTCTTGCAGCGGTAAGGTATCATTCTGTACTCTATATAATCTCCACGCTTCCCTTATATGTTCAGGTAACAAAGGACTATTATTATATTTCTCAACACTTACATCAATTCCATTGAATTCTTTTACTAATTTATTATATTGTAATATCAATCCGGTTCGAATTTCAGATGTATTCTCATCACTCTTTAATAGTCTATTTCGTAATTTTGTCTCCTTCATATCATTCTCTTCATCATCATAAAAAAAATCACTTTCATCTTCAATAACACTATCATCCTCCAATTTATCCTTATTATTATTATTATCTTCTACTAATACAGTCAATTTCTTCAGTATTTTCTTCAATCTCTTACCAATTTCTTTCCTTCTATCAAATTCATTAGACATCCTACTCACAAACCATTTCTTCCTTACATCCATAGACAATTCAATTATCTCACCGGCAAAGACTTTACCAATAGCTTGTAAAAAAACACGTATGTTCTCTCCGATACCCTGGTTACATACCATCCCGGCAAGTTTCTTTATTTGTCCTTTATTTAACGCTGTTCGATGAAATACTTCAAATCGATTATTTTGATCATCATCTAATTGCATCACTAATAATTTAAATTGATCTTCATAACTTAATTCCTCACCATTCCTTATAATCTCATCTATCCCATCACCATTTAATACTACTTTTTCATATTGATCACGTACAAATGTTAAATCTTTGGGTACTTGGTTGATTTTATCATCTCGTATATAATCATTCTTATGCAATTCAATAGAATCAACAGCTTTAATTTCAGATGGAAGAAAATTATTCATTGTTCCTCCCGTCCTTAAGTCCTTTAACTTCCAAGACACATAGTCTTGATCTTCAGATAAAACCTGATTTATCATTTGTTTCGTAGCATAATAATTAGCTAACGTTATATGTGGTGGGTAATTAACTGTTGGTAGTTTATCTAAAGGTCCTTGTGGTTCAGCCATTTGTTTACGTCTTTGATGTTTACGTATAATTACTTGATTTATCCAGATATACACTCAATTTGTCTAAATATTTTAATATATCAATTTTTTTTTGTAAGGTTTTTTTTCAAGCGATATCCGATGCCTTTAATGTGATGAACTTATCTCTATTCTAATTATAAGATAATATTACTTAATGCTATTTAATTTTTCAACTAGATGATATATTATCAACTGTTTCATCCAATACTTTAATATCAGCATTACTGTCTAATTTTTCATTCAATTCTTCTGTTGTTGGTTCCTTCTCTTTCAAAATACCAAAGAATCCTAAAAATACAACTATGCTCAATGGACCTAATAACGGTAAATAAACAGCAATTTTATGTTCTTGAGGGAAAAAATTCTGTTGAACCATATCCCCATGGAAAAATGCAGTTTCGCAGAATGTAACAAATTCATTACTTAAATATAACGCCTCATTCCAAACCTTATCATCACCACACACTGGATTATTTAAAAGATCGATAATTTCTAACCTTCTATCTAAAGCATTAGTAACATCCTTGAGAACATCTTTTGGTATAGCCATCTGCTTAAAATGATCAGTTAACTTGATTAATGACCATAATGTTTCAATACCTTTATTTAGATTTTGTAAAATTGTTACTCTTCTGAATGAATCAATTGACACATATGGTGACAGTACAGATTCCTCCCCTTTCTTTGTAATGCCTAATAACTCAAAAATATCATTCTCGAATTTGAACATAATCGGTTTTAGATACTCTTCAGTTAACATTGAATTTGGTTTTAATGGATACTTATTGATTATTAAAACACCCCATTGTGGAACAATGAAACTATCCCAGTTTCTCTCAGAATCAGCTATAAAATTTAATCCATCTGGATTGGTTTCATTGTTAGGGAAAACAATAGCTAAGTTTAAGGCAGTATTTTCCGAATAATAGTTCATAGATGAAAGTTCAGATAAATCTATCACATGAAACAATTCCTTTAAAGCTTTATTTCCTAATGCCCGGTTAGTATCATTAGCATCGGAATTTCCACTGTCTTTATTGAAAGAGTTCAATGCATGTAAATTCAAATCATTAAAATAAACAATGGAAGAATCTACTGTAAAATTAACTAAGGGAGATAGGAAGCTCCTAAATGGAGTAAAGTACTTTTTTAAAGTTGATTCGATTTCCCAACCAGTTGGAGAGCCACCACCATTCAGTAATGATAAACTTATATGGATATTAGGATTATAGTTTACGGCAATACTATTGTTTTTACTTTGCATTAAAGCTTCATCCGAGAAATAAGACAGTTCCATCTTAAAGGAATGTTCAATCAGTGTCTGTGCTACATAAAATGGCAAATCATTATTAGCAACGGTAGCATCATCAAAATATACAAATGTCTCTTTCGTATCAGATGCTGTATTATAACCGATGAAATCATCCAGAACCAATTGTACAACATGATATCCGCTCATTAACTCAGGATTGCTTTCGTCATAAGGTTGTATTAATAAGGACCAAGGAATATTTTGCTTCCTCGAATTTAATAAGTGATTCACTTGAATTTGAACTGCTTCATGAATATCAGGAAATCTATATGTATCAGACTTTATGTATACAGGAATAGTGACATGTATATCTTGATATTTATTCTCTGCTAACGATTTAATGTAAGTCATAGGTAATGGGGCTCTGTAAATAGTAGTTAACTTATACCATAGTGGAATACCAACTAAAACATAAATTGCTACCAAGCAAGCTGCCGAAATTTTTCGTATACTCAAAGTAGACATCTTAATCAATAGTAATGTCTGTTCAAAATGGAATCTCTTAACTTTTATGGGTATCAGGAGTCATAACACATATAAAATGAATGATATTAATGTAAATATATAAATCTTAATATGTTCGAACAGCTTAACATTTTAAAATAGTCATGTTACACGAAATGTAATTAAGGCCTAACACTGTTAATGATTGAAGATACACTAAAATAGTTGCTAACGAAGTATCTGTTGATATCATTTTATTTAATATAAAATTATTAGAATATATAAGTATACACAAGATATTTGACAAGAAGGGTTACTTGATGGATTGCTTTTTAATCCAATATTTAAAAAAAAAAAAAAAAAATTGTTCCTCGTTGCAAGAGCTCTGTATTCAATCTTCTTTCTACTATGCAAGTGTTCATTTTCAATATTAAAGGTCACATAATCAAGAGATGAGAAAGTTCTTTGTAAATTTTTTGTACCTCATAAAAACAGAACTTTCCATGGAAGATTCATTATTCACTCATTTATCAAAATTATCTATTTATTAGTTTAACAATTAGGAAAATTAGAATTACGGTATATTTCATCTTTGAGTGCATTCACAATCAACTTTCAAAATAAATTCTTTTAATCCTCAAAATATTTTATCTTTTATACAAAAACATTCTTTTATTAAAGGTCAATGTCTAACATATCTTCAATTTCATTTCGGAAGGGAATAATAATGATAGAAATAGGTTAAACACAAAAAATTATACGACTGTTGGAAAAATACATGGAAACTTGGGGAAAATATAACAATACTGGACTATCTAAACATTACTAATTGGAGATAATTAAATTGATTTAGGTTTGATTTATTTTAATTTCATCATTTTAAAAAAATAGAGTTAATCTCTGAACTCAAAAACTTGGATTCTAACTTATGGATATTTTACAATAATGGATCTACTAAACAGTTAACTTACCTGGTTGGGGATCTTTCACGTGGAGCACCACCATCCCTGGATCTGTAAGAGTCTCTTGGTGGACCGTAATCTCCTCTTGGTGGACCATAGTCACCTCTTGGAGCACCGTAATCACCTCTTGGGGCACCATATCCACCTCTGAATCCACCTCTTGGACCACCGAAGCCACCTCTTGGACCTCCAAAGCCGCCTCTTGGACCACCGAAACCGCCTCTTGGACCGCCAAAGCCACCTCTTGGACCACCGTAACCTCCTCTGAATCCACCTCTTGGACCACCAAAGCCGCCTCTTGGGCCGCCATAACCTCCTCTGAATCCACCTCTTGGACCACCGAAGCCACCTCTTGGGCCTCCAAAACCACCTCTAAATCCACCACGGCCTCTAAAACCGCCTCTGTGAGATCTTCTAATTGGTGGAGGGTTGTCATCTCTTTCAACAATAATAACAGAGCCTCTAAATTCAACGTTGTTTAATTTTTCTAAGGCTTCAGTTAGTACATCTTCATTTGGGAACTCTAATGCACCAGTTCCATCGAAATCTCTAGTGTTAACGCTTGAGAAAGTGGTCTCTAAGTTATGTTCACGGGCGAGATCCTTAAGTTCTTGCCAAGAACAACCTTCAGGTAGGTTTCTTAGAGTAACACGATATCTCTTAGCTGGCATCTTTGAGAAAACGACTTCTAATGGTTGATTAGCAAAAAATTTACCGTTAACTTCTTCAATAGCTTTAGAGGCAGATTCAGCTTCTTCGAATTCAACAAAGGCAAAGCCATTTAATATTTTAACTTCTTTCATAGGACCAAATGGAGTGAATATTTCATTTAATTCTGATTCTTGGACATCAAATGGGAAAGGTCTAACAAATAATCTGGTATCGGATAATTCACCATCTTGTTGATGGTAACGATCATGATGTGGTGGACCTGGTGGATAATATGGCTCAGGTTCAGGTTGGGTTGGAATTGGATGGTCATTCATTGGAGCATGACGTGGTTCTTCCATTGGAGGTTCTGGTTCTCCGGATGGGGGTTCTGGAGTATCATATTCTTCTGGATGTTGTGGTTCTTCTGGATGTTGTGGTTCTTCTGGTTGGTGTGGTTCTTCAGCTTGTTCAACAGGAACAGATTCGGTGTTTTCAACTGGTTGGGTTTCCTCTACAGTTTCAATTGAAACTTGGTTTTCTTCAACTTGTTCAGACATAATACTACTGGATATGAATATTGATTTCCTCTGTAAAAAAACAGAACAGAACTAATAATGAAACTAATAAAACACAGAAAGGAATTTTTCCCCAACTTGCATTTTTCTCGCCTCTTTTATATCTCCTTGAGAAAAAAATTAGCCAATTTATTTAATTCCTTCTATGGGGTTCTACGTTACAAGTGACACTCAATGAATTAGTTAAAAGATAATGAAGTAGATATTTCAGCGGTTATTGAGTACATCGTTTTGGTCGAAACAGTGGGAGGACAAGTTATTGGACAGTAGATATTATATCGAGTGGTGTAACGTTTGAAATGTTAAGGTTCCAAAGGTTTGCTTCGACGTACTCCCAAAAGAGTATATTAAGGAAATATCCAGTGGGTGCCATCTTACAAGGTTACGAGGTTAGAAGGGTGCTCCCTATTGAAGAACTAAAATTAACTGCAGTAGACTTGGTTCATACTCAGACGGGTTCGGAACATTTACATATAGACCGAAATGATAATAATAATGTCTTCAGTATTGGATTTAAGACTAATCCACCTAATAAAACAGGTGTTCCACATATACTAGAGCATACAACGTTATGTGGATCTGGTAAATATCCTGTACATGATCCCTTTTTTAAAATGTTAAATCGATCCTTAGCGAATTTTATGAATGCTATGACTGGCCCTGATTATACATTTTTCCCTTTTTCAACTACTAATGAAAAGGATTTCCAAAACCTAACTGATGTGTACCTTGATTCAACAATCAATCCGTTATTGAAAGAAGAAGATTTTTATCAAGAAGGTTGGAGAGTTGAAAATAAGGATATAAATGATCCCAGTAGTGACTTGGTCTTCAAGGGAGTTGTATACAATGAAATGAAAGGCCAAGTCTCTAACCCAGACTATTACTTTTGGAGTAAATTTCAAGAATCAATATTTCCTGCTTTGAAAAATTCTGGTGGTGATCCCAAACATATTACAGACTTAAAGTATTTAGATCTATTGGATTTTCATAAGAAGAATTATCATCCATCAAATAGTAAGACTTTTACTTATGGTAATTTTCCACTGATAAACACATTAAAGAAATTGAATGATGAATTTGTAGGATTCGGTAAAAGAGCTCAAGCAAAGACATTATTAAAATCTATAAATGTTGAAAGAGATATAACTGTTAATGAAGTAGGTCAGATAGATCCTTCTTTACCTGCTAAACGTCAATGCAAAACCTCTATGACATGGACTTGTGGTTCACCTTTAGATTATTATGAAACGTTCTTGTTGAAGGTCCTTGGAAATTTATTAATAGATGGACAATCTGGAATAATGTATAAGCCATTAATTGAATCTGGGTTAGCTGTAGAATTCAGTGTCAATTCTGGAGTTGAAACTATGAGTTCTCAGAATTTTTTGACTATAGGGGGACAAGGTGTTGAAGATATAGAAACGTTTCGACATTCTGTCATTAACTCTTTCAAGAACATTTTAGAACAACCGTTGGATATGAAAAAGATGGAAGCGATAATCCAACAGTTAGAAATATCTAAAAAAAATCCTAAACCAGATTTTGGCATGCAATTATTATATGGAATTTTACCAGGATGGGTAAATAGATTAGATCCATTTGAAACTCTTTCATTTGACACTATTATTGATAGGTTTAAAAATGATTTGGATGCAAAAGGTGATACATTATTCTTTGATATTATTCAAAAGTATATTATAGATAAACCTGTATTCAAATTTACAATGACAGCCTCTGAAGACTTTAATAAGAACGTTGAAGTTGAAGAAACTAGTCGTTTAGAAAAGAAAATTGCTAAATTAGATTCTAAGGATAGAGAAGTAATTCATTCTCGTGGATTAAAATTAAAGGAAAAGCAAGATAAAGTAGAAGATTTATCTTGTTTACCATCCTTAACCATAAATGATATCTCAAGAGTTGGTGTAACTTATCCTATTAAGGAAACAGAACAATCTCAAAGAAAAATAACTTCACGAATAACGGATACTAATGGAATTACTTATATTAGAGGTAAGAAGGCAATAACAGATAAGATTCCGTATGAATACTATGCATATTTACCTCTATTTACTGAATGCCTAACGCATTTAGGGACCACAAAAGAACCCTTTAGTGAAATAGAAAATGAAATTAAACTAAATACTGGTGGAATTTCTACTTCAGTTAGTGTCTTGAATGATCCCATGGAAAGGGTTCCAAAGGTATGGTTTAATATCAATGGTTGGTCATTGAATAGTAAGAGTGAAGAAATCTTTAAAATATTGAAAAAATTATTAATTGAGACAGATTTTGAGAGTTCAAAAGGTGTAGAAAATTTAAAGATATTGATTAAAATGATTGCATCTTCAACGTTACCTAACATATCAGACTCCGGTCACGTATATGCTCGTGGATATTCATCTAGTAAATATGATATTAGTAAAATGATCAATGAAGATATGAATGGTATAAGACAGTATGAATTGATGTTGAGATTGAATAAAATGATTGAAGAAGGAAATGATGAAAAATTAATTGATGAAGTAATTAGTAAATTTATTGAAATACGTAAATTGATTACCAATGGTGGATTTGAATATTTTGTCACTACTGATAATGAAACACAATATGGAAATGTTATTGGACAAATTAATAGATTTGAAGATAAATTTAGTAAGAATGAAGGGGAAGAAATTCCAAATTCTATTAAGACGATAGATTATCCATTATTAAGAAGTTTTCAGGGTCAAATTGGTAAAGGGATGTTAATAAATTTACCATTTCAAAGATATCATACTGGGTTAAGTATACCGTTAAGAGTTGATTATATGAGTAAAGAAAGTCGAGCATTAGAGTTATTATCTAATATAATAACATCGAAATATTTACATAAGGAGATTCGAGAAGGGAATGGAGCGTATGGCTCAGGAGCTAGTTATGATCCAATGAGTGGAATATTTAATTATTTCAGTTATCGTGATCCTAATCCAATTGAATCATTAAAAGTTTATGATAAAGTTTATGATATTTTTAGTCATGGGGAAAATATGATAGGAAAGAATGAATTAGAATCTGGGAAATTACGTATGTTTCAAGATATTGATTCGCCCGTGAGTAAACAATCGGAAGGGGTTTTGGAATATGAGTATGGAGTAAGTGATAAGATGAGACAAGAACGTAGGGAGATGTTATTAGATTTGAAAGTTGATGATATCAATGAAGTATTGGAGAAGTATATGAAGGGTGATAAAGATAAGTATGGAGTAATATTAGGGGATGTGAACGATGAAATGAGGGGATCATTAGGATGGGAAGAAACGAAAGTTTAGTAATATGATGATGATATATCTTGTAAATAAATAGAAAAAATAGTATAGTATAAAAGTATAAGATTCGTTTACGCGTTTTCGCATCTAAAATTAGCGAACGGAAATAGAACACGCGTACTTGAAACCAAAAAAAAAAAGAGAGAGAGTAGTGAGTGAGTGGTGCTAGAGACCAAAAAAAAAAGTTGTTGGAACTGAAAAATTTAATAAAGTATTGAATAGTTTTGATATTTGATCTAGAGTAAGTAATAAGAAGAAGAAGAGGAGAGTAAGATAAGAATACGGTATGAGATCATTATTAATTGTATTATTCTCACTTGTAATTAATATAGTGAATGGGTTACATTTTGATATACCAGCGGTAAGTTCAAGTAGTGGTAAGAATGAACAAATTTGTGTTCGTGATTTTGTGAATGAGGGACAATTGGTAGTTATAACTGTTACTTCAGATGGTCAAGTTGGAGATGGACAAAAGTTGAATCTTTATGTTCGTGATTCTATTGGGAATGAATATCGTAATAAGAAGGATTTTGCAGGTGAAGTACGTGTTGCATTTACCGCGCCATCTAGTACGTCATTTGATGTTTGTTTAGAGAATTTCAGTGATTATAATGGTGGTAGATCATTGGTTAGATCAGTTGAGATGGATATTGAGAGTGGATCAGAGGCTCGTGATTGGAATTCGATTAGTGCCAATGAGAAATTAAGACCAATTGAAGTTGAATTACGTAAGATTGAAGAGTTAACTGATGAGATAGTTGATGAATTGGGGTATTTGAAGAATCGTGAGGAGAGATTGAGGGATACTAATGAGTCTACGAATTCTCGAGTTGCCAATTTTTCGATATTGATTATAATTGTCTTAGGATCGTTAGGTGGATGGCAAATAAATTATTTGAGAAATTATTTTAGATCTAAACATATTATTTAGGGATAATTATAATTATATTTATATTTATATTTATATATATATTGTTAAACCCAAATAGGTGAGCCATTAGAAGAGACTGAATGAGTAATTGATTGAACGTTATTATTCCAAAGAATCAATTTATTATTCATTTTTTTAATTTGATCGATGTTAATAATTCTTGGTTGAACCCAAGAGATTGTAATTAATTGATTAACTTGATCGATTGAAGCTTTTAATAGTCCTAGACTAATTGATTTCATGATTAGATGTTCTACGTTTTGTAATTGTAGATGAGTTTCATTAGCGATATCGATGAAAGATAATACTTTAATATTTTTATTTGAGATTAATTCGATTAAAGTCATTAGACAGATTTTTTGTCTAAGGAAATCTATATGATTATGAATTTGTGAATTATTAAAATCTTTATTATTGATTAAAGAGTCGAAAGTATTAAAATCTCCAATAGTTAAAGCGTTTAATAAGTTTAATAGATAATTGAGATAAGAATCATTTGAAGAGTAATTGATGAAAATTGGATGTTGTAAAATTTCGCCGAAATTATAAATCTTATCACCTAGTAAAGCAGCAGTGGATAAATCTATTAGTAGGGAATCTTTTTCTGTTGTTTGGAAAGAATTTTTTGTTTGTAGAGTTGATAAGTATAGAAGAGAATTATAATAAAAATTATTAAAATCTGATTTTAATTTAAAGTATAGGGAATTAATCTTATAGAAAGAGTTTAGTATGATTAAAGGAGTTGAATCGATAGAGTTATTAATTTTTAATTCTATTGAATCTAAATTATCTCTTGAGTCTATAAGGTTAATATTTGAAGATTGTAACATATTGAATTGAATGATATGAATATCTAATAAGATGATAGCGTTATTAAAGTTTTTAATACCTGTATTATTAGAGGAAGAAGAAGAAGATAAGTTATTGTTGAGATCTGTAAAATTTGATTTCAATTGATTTAAATAATTTAGTTTATCTAATTGATCATTATCATTATCAGTATCTAGTGATAGTAATAGGAAATTGACGGTATCTAATTGATCGATCTTGTCGAAGAATTTTGATATGAAAGTGTCATAGAGTCTTAATCTGATAGGAGAAGACAATGGATTATTATAAAATTGTTGTAGAGAGAGAGTCAATTGGAACCATAATTTATTCTCATAAAAAGATTGAAAATCACTGAAGAGAGAAGACAACGATTCATGAGCCTCTAGACGTAGAGTAGTTAATATAGCAGGGATATCCGACATGTCTTGAGAATTTGATTGATGAGTAGTGAATGCTAATGCTAATAGCTATTGTAATTATATCAATATTTAATTTGCCACTGTACTTGTAAATGTTCGAACCTTGAAGAGTCTGTGTAACCCAGGGTTAAGAAAAAGCGCCGTTGAAAGTGAGCAGAACACCTCTAAAAAAAGCGAGTCCACATCAAAAGTATAAAAGGAGAGAGACAAACTACACTACACTATAAGACAAGAACAAAAGAACAAAAGAACAAAGAAACAAAGATGCAGGTGGAAGTGAAAGCCGCGGATATGAGCGATTCCTTGCAGGCACGGGTCGTTGAGATTGTGCGGGCTGTTGTGAGCGATGACGGTGCTGCGGGTGGTGCTGCGGGACGTTCTGAGCGGGAGGTTGCTGCGGCCATTAAAGAGCGCCTAGACAGTAGTGAAGAAAATAGTGGGAAAGGACATTGGCACGTGATTGTGGGCACATCGTTTGGGTCGCACGTGACACATGCAAGAGGGTTCTTTCTATATTGTTATGCGGGTCCTTTGGCTGTTTTGCTGTTCCGCACCGCTTAGAAGAGAAGAGAAGAGAAGAGAAGAGAAGAGAAGATGTATTGTAATAATGTAGTAGTATGTTGTGTAGATGTTATGTAATCGTAATTCTCAAAGTCCACAACTATTTATTATGCCGCTTATAGATAATCCCGCTACAAAGACTAAGAGGAAGGTTGGAAGACCAGGAAGAAAGAAATTAGACACTGAAGCTAAGAACAGGAGAACTCAACAGAATAGAGCTGCTCAGAGAGCGTTTAGAGAAAGGAAAGAAGCTAAATTGAAAGCGTTGGAAGATAAGATTGCTGTATTGGAATCGAAGAAAAATTATTACAAGAAAAATTCTAGACTCTTTAAGAGTAATCTTAATTTATTATTTAATGAAATTATTAATTTAAGACCACAGAATAGTAATGATATAAATATAATTAACTTATTGAATCTAGATTTACAAGAGAGTGACGGAGAAGAAGAGAATGGAAAGGATCTATTTAATGACGGAGACGACGCTAATGAAATCCCCATTCCAACTGCTTCTCCCGTTTCAATAAATAATGATAATGATAATGATAATGATATCGATAATTCATTGATTTATAATAATAACAATTTCATGAATTTAACAAATACTTGGAACTCTAATGATTTCATCACCTCTTTAGCTTTCCCTGAATTATCCATAAATAATGAAAATTTCCTTTTCAAAGATCCAATCATTAATTATACCTCTTCAAATGATAACAATGACTGTTCATGTAATAACAACTACTGTAAATCAAGTCTCAAAAATAATAAGTTCATCAAATGTGATATACTAACAAGATTCATCAACAATAACGAATCAATGAAATCAATAATATCTGATATTAAATCAAATAATAATTCAAATACAACAAGTATATGCTCTCAACTATGCTACTCTATTTCAACATTACCAAAATTTAATGATAATGATATAGAAGATTTATGCAATGAATTAATCATTAATATCAACTACTCTTATGATCTTAATAATAATATCATTATCAGATCAAATGATTTTAAAAATATTATTAATTCAAAGATTAATTCAATGTCAATACAATAAATCTACGTTTTTTAATTATACCCTGCCCCGCCCGCTTTCTTTAAATATAAGAAAAATATTTACTTTTAAATAATTATATATTATATACTTATTGACTTTCCACTTCCACTTCCACTTCCACTTCCATACCACCCCAACCTCGTATGAACTACGGAAATTTAGATACGAATTTAGCTAACTTATCAATAAATTCAACTTCCAATCAGTCTAATAAAAATGACATGAAAAGGAAAAGAATTGATTCAAATACTAATATCATTCACAATAACAATAATAACAATAACAACCCTCCAGCAATTTCAAAAACTGCCGCTATGATGATGAAACTTTATAACGACAAGACTCAATTGGAAAATGAATCAATAGATCTCAAGAAAAAATTCAAATCAAACTCAAATACAATTCAAAACCAAAACTCAATCCCTACAGATTTGGAAAAAATTGAAGTCTTATTAAAATGGAGAGATCCTTCACCTTCACCAAATAAAAATATTAAAGACTTAAACTTATCCATCATTAGTAAAGATATCATATCAGCTCTACTAACAACTTATCCAAATTATCAATTTAATAACATCTACGATAAAAAATTAAACAAATTACCAATGTCTTTCAATCCAAACTCAAATGAATGGTTCGTACCTGGTCTATTCTTACCTCCAGGTATATATAGATTCAATTTCCTCATAAATAATCATCATTTCACTCATTCTAATTTCTTACCAACTGCAACTGATTCAAATGGTAAAATAGTTAATTGGTTCGAAGTCCTATCAGGTTATCAAACAATTGAACCATATAGAGATAATAATAAAATTAAAGATGCAATTTCAAATTCAAACTCTTCAATCCCTTCCACTTCCCCTTCTTCTTCCAATATTAATTCAACTAATAATACCTCCTCAACTTCTTTAACAGATTACGCAGGTATTTCAAGATCTTCTTCATTATTAAGTAAATCTTCAATGTTATCATTAAAATTAACTAATTTAAATTTATTTACCCAAATTGAGAAAAAAATTACTTACTCAAATAATATTCCTGAATTATTCAAATTCGATTCAATTCCTTCCCAATCTCCATCTCCTTCCCCATCCAATTCTCCATTCGATTTGACTTTATCAAATGCAATAAATATGAATCAAGACTATCTATTCTCAAATTTACAAAAAATTGCAAGAATGTCAACTGAAGATGCTGAAGATTTCTTTTTAAATAAATTTAAAATTCCTGATTTACCAATTCATTTAAATTCAAATCATTTAAACAAAAATTTAAAATTAGAAATTAATCATATTGTTCCTCACGTTAACTTAAATCATCTACTAACAACTTCAATTAAAGATGATATCCTATGCGTAGGTTGTACAACAAGGTATGAAGGTAAATTTATTACTCAAATTTATTATGCTCCAAAGGATTCACGATAAACTTTTGTTTCCACATCTCCATCAACTGTATTTTACATTCAGCATCTCCCTTCGTAACGTTTTTTCTTTTCATGACCAATTTATTCATTCTTATATCTCTGTATTTATTATATTATGACAACTAAATATAATTAAGTGTATATTCCCATCATTTAATAACATATCATTAAGACTACATCCTAATTTCATTTCATCACAACTATGCAATATCCAATTATCATCATTTTCTCTCTGCCCAATCCAAATATTATTACCTTCATTCCTATTACTCCCAATTATATATCTCATTTCAAATTTTAAACAACTATCACTATTAGTACTATCAGTAGATATTCTTGTATTAGCAATAACACGACTCAAGTTAGGATAATCTACAGAACTATCATCTTCAAATTCAAAACTATTTATTGACACCATTTCACTATGACAGGGACTCAATATATTACTATAATCATTCATCTTTAAATCATTCAATATTTGATTACGTCGAGATGAAAAATTTAATACTATCATATCTTCTTCTTCCTGATTTTGATCCTGTTCGTCTAAATTATTTTCCCAATTGTCATTTAAACGGTTATTAAGACTAGATATCAGTAGATCCAACCTCCTTTCACTATTCCTATCATAATCGGGCGGCGTAGGCAAACCTGCATTAAATCCATCCGTTCTATCTGTTGAATTATTAAGTATCCTGTTCAATTCATTTAATTTGGTATCCCTTTCAAATTCATTTAAAAATGGCATACTTAAATCGTGTGAAATAAATATTTTATCATTCTTCATATCACTTTCAATTTCATAAAGTTCAATATTAGGTATTGTCCTTAGCCTCTTCTTAATATCATCCTCAATATGTTCCCCCTCATCAATTATCTCTGGACCAATTACCATTATTTTCCTCATCTTCGGATTACTCTCTATGTAAGCTTCAAACTTAACATCATTCAATAGATCATCAACCTTCTCATCTCTAACATATTGTAAAAGTCTAGACCACATCCCTTCTTTAAACTCAATGGATTCCATATTGTGAACGCTAAACTCTTGAATATGTAGCAATTGAGTATCAAAACTTTTCTAATCAACACATAGCAATTATAAAAACATAAAAACTTGCTTTGTGTTATCAGCTTCGAGATATTATCTATCGACCCATCAACTCCTATCCCTGTATGGTTTCCCCGCAATTAGATAGTTTCACTTTTTTTTTATTTACCGTCGTTTCTCGATAAGAAAACATCAAAAAAAAAAGATGAACGAGCGACATTTCGAATTCCAGATCTGGCATTGACACTTTCTGATCTTGAGAAAAAGAAACGAATCGTAAATAAATGAAAAAATACGTAATGTGGCTCGTTTTGTCTTTCAATCCAACAGTTTTTAAGAATCTGAATTTGGTACATCTATTTGATTGTACAATTCGTCAAATATGTTGTAGCAATCTCCATTTTGTAAATACCTCTGCTCAATCATTTCTGTCCAAGGTTCAACAAAATCTAGTCCAATATTAGAGCTAGCCGAAAACCAATTTGTCACTTCATCTAATCCAAGTGTATCGGATTCGGTAATGCCATCATCTGCATCTATATTTGTAGAAGTACCATCGTTAAATTCATTATCCTCGTTTCTTGAACTAGCAATTTCTTTGTTATTTTTATTTAGATCAATCGTTTCACTTCTGTAATTCATTATTTGACCTTTATTTTCTGTTCCTTTCTCTTCAGATAAACTGGCACTTTCCGTCATCTTCTTGCCATTCATCTTAGATGGATCATTACGGTTCTCATTTACAAATATTCCATGAGATAATAATAATCTTTGATTCCTCTTATTTTTCATATTCATTTCCTTACAAAGGTACATTAATATCGCAGAATATCTAACACATAAATGCAGTTCATCAGGAGTTGCTTCTTTCAAAGTTAATGCAGCAAGTTTAATAGTATGAATAGTTTCATCTAAGGAAATACAACACAGCTTTAAAATGTTTTGCGCTTCAGAATTCGAAGTACCACCACTTCCAGTTAAAATTAGATAGCATTTAACCAGAAATGAAACGGCTCTAACGATACGCATTACCCATCGTACAGGCATATATTTTAGGAACCCTAATTTATGAACTCTTGTAGTCGAATTCAAAATTTCCTTGGCAGCAATATACGCTAACTCCACATATTTTGCACTTCTAGCAATTTCATTGACTCTCAATTTTGATCCTTTACCGTCAACTTGTAATGCAAGAGAATATATGTATAATTGGCAATAATAGTAATCACATAAAATGCTTTCTCTATTAATGGATTGACCTAACTCGTATACTGCTCTCTTATTTTTCCTTAATTCAATATTATATGAAATATCACAGGGTTTAAATTTTAATAAATCTCTATATGTTAAATACCAGCCTTCAATTAATGGGGATATAATGCTCAATACAGCTAAATTATGAAGTTGATCATTAGAAGCCAATTTCTTTTTCCCTTTTTCATAATATATAGTATCGTACCCAATTAAGGTAATACGTACTAATTCAATCTTTGCTCTTTGGTGGTGTGACAATTTGAGCGGAAATGGTAGAGAAGTCTGTTGGTTGGGGTGTATCATTTCATCACTTCCCGAAGAGTAATATAGCACATATTCATCATTCAAAAACTCTCTTTCTAAGTCAGATAGTTTACCTTCAGTCTTATCGTTATCAGCTTGTAAGTGTTCCAAAACTTTGGTAAATCGCTCTTTACTATCATCGTTATGTAGAATTTGTTCCAAATAAAATTTTTCGTTTCCAATATCATTTAAATCATCATCATCGTCTGATCCAAATCCCGGATCACCACTTTTGTAATTCCCAAAACTTACTCCACTAAAGGTTTCAGATAATACTGATCGTTGGTTCATATTAATCGAGGCAAAACTGTCAGAAATATGAGCAGCAACAAATACCTTCGTACTAGTATCAATGAATCCCATATCTTGAGCTAATCTAATCGCACTTCCAGTAAGCATCCACGCCATTCTATCACTTCTTCTAATAGTTCCTATACCTCGAAGACCGTCATCATCCTTATGTGAGGTAGAATGTTCTTGATCTTTTTCGGAACTATTGGCATAATCCGCTCTTCTCCAATGAATTTGTCTTGGGTTCCATTCTGTAAATATAATAAAAGCTAAAACAGTACCTATGGATCTAGTACTTGCCTCTGCCCAAATGGTTTGTGAAATCAAACTTTGGCAATAACTCCAAAGCCGTTCATGTACGTCCAAATTTCTTCTATTATCCTCTCCATTATAAAATCCAAACTCACTAAACGGATGGTATCTGGATGAAATTGTCAGTATCGCACATAACAATATTGGATAGTTTACTAATTCGTCTGGATCTTGTAGTTGTAATGGAATATTAGGAAAAAATGGGTGCATAGTGAGAAAAAAAGAATCTATTAGTTCAATTGCCTCCTCTTCGGAAAGTAGGTTAGCTTTACCAATATAGTCGACATCTTTCAATTTCTTGGTTCTCTTGGGCCTGACACTGCTCAATTTTTCAAGTAATGGTATGGTAGGCCTTTGGGAACCTTCTACATTCAATAAAGGCGCAATAATATTTTCATTGGAAGTATTTACAAAAGATGAATGAGGTCTGGTCTCGATAGGTGTCGGAGTTCCTAGTGTAGATTCCAAAAAACTTTTTTCAGATGTTGATGATTCATTGTAGGATATAGGCTTTGAATCTTTCGCGACAGATCCAGCAGCATTAGCCAGAAATTCCAAAGTATTTTGCATAGATGATAAACCAAACTTCCACTTCGAATTATTGTTTTTAGATTTATGTTTCGGCTTTGATAAATTTTGTTTGCTGTTACTCATCACATCTTTGGAAGCTAGAACATCGTCCGCACCCTCTAATTCGACTAATCCCTCATTAGAAAGGGACACGCTTTCTGATATTGCTCTTCCTGTTCTCTTTCTTCTACTTGTGAATAGGCATTCCCTCTGCTCTCTTTTGCATCTTAAGCAAGGTGGAGCATGTGGATTGTCGTAAGGTCCAAGATCGCATTTCACTTTTCTTGCACGGCAGTTTAAACAGGCTTTATAACTTCGTTTCCACTTAGGATTTGAGTTTGTAGATTCATCAGTCATTATTATCGTCGAAGTTTTCTCAATGATCTCAGATGCACGTCTGGTGGATTGATGTGATATTCAAGAGCAAAGTTTTACTTAACATCGATCTCGGTTATTCGCGGTAATATTCTTTTGTTTCTATGCTAGAGGAAAAATCTTTGCTATATAATTTAAAAATTGTGAGGGTCCAAACTAGTCACTTGATAAAACAACGTAAAAAATAAATTTGCAAAAAGCTAGTATATTCTAGCATATAAATTTTATATAAGTTTATTGTTTTAAAAGTGTAAATCTATGCTAAATACTATTATTAATTAATTAGGATAGTATTTTAGATATTATTAGTTGTAAGGTATTTAACTTATTATGGGGTATTTAATTTATTATGGGGTATTTTATTTATTATGGGGTATTATTTTTACTGTCTCAGTATTTTTAGTGTTACAATTATGGGAGCCCCATATTCTTCTTATTTATTGCCTTTTCGATATTCATTTGAATTATTTTTCTTCCTTCGGTTGTAGAAGGTGTAAGGTTTAACTGTCTTTGTTTCATTGCCCTTGAAAGTCCTTTATACAGTTCTTCATCGAATTCGTCTAGATCCTCGACTTTTACATCATGTACTATATCATCATCAATGTCATCTATCTTTAAATTTTCATCAATTTCATAACTTCTATCTACTTCATCGTCCATATCATTAATCCCTTCTTGAATATTGGCATGGTTAAGAGTGCTAGCACCAACGTATCTATGAAATGTATCCTTTCCTTCTAAAACAACAGCTAATATCTCAGTGGAAGTTGGAGAAGGTATAACAGAGTCATTTAATTCCCCAGATTCTTCTTCACCAAATATGAGACCAATTCCAATTTTGTTTTCATCATGTTCAGTGTTCTCGAATGTTGTAGAGCTGTAGAGTGGTCTCTGTCCATCAAAGATGCTTATTTTCTCATCGATGGAACTCGGACTCTCGATTTTAGAGTTTGATGACGTATTCAATGGTTGCTTGTCACTCATACTAGCAGCGTTATTCTTTCCATCTATGTAGTATTCCGCAACATCTTTCTTATATGCGTAAAAACTGTCTTGATTCTCTTGAGATTTTCTTCTGGCAAAGTACAGCTCATTATCATCTCCAACAATGTACTCTAAATTGTGTGTTTTGCTAAATACTCTATTATTTCCAAGATTGATAAACCCATTTTCATAGTAAGGCTCGCTTGGATAATACATGGGACCATATATTTGACGATGCTTTCTAAGCAATGAATTTTTGCCCTCATAGTTATTATCATGTCGGAAAGAATAGGTAGTCTTAATATCAGCAAGATAAGGTAAAGCTTTAGTTTTCATGTAATTCATTTCTCTCCTATTCTGATAGTGTTTGATCCAACCGAATACAAAAAGGAAGCCAAAAAAGTACAGAAACACTGCAAATGTTAAAACAATGGTAAAAATAATTAACCTTTTACGGGCTTGATGGTCAAGCTTTGTGTTGAAATAATCTAATGTTCCAGACATGGATAGATAGGAGCTTGATGTGTGATTCAGGTCCCTCCCAGAAGAGTTTTCAGATCCATTTGAATTTGGAGGTCTTGGTGGAGTAGCTCTTCCTCCACTTGTGCTGTTGTTCAGTAAGCCTGTGATCGGAATAGATGGGTCAATTAACTGGGCCAAACTTTGTAGGTATGATTTTTTACTTTTATAAAAAGGGCTGTTTTTATCCAATATCATACTTTGTAGTTTTCCGATGTGGTCAGTTGGAAAGTACACTTCAGCGACAGAAATTAAATAATTCTTGCTGGTATCTACCATGGGAACTATTTGCTTCAAAACCACATTGGATGCGTTAAAATTTTCAGAAGGAGGTGGTAGAGAAGGTGGTGGAGGGGGCTGCATAAAAGTACTACTCGAAGAAATGTTTCCCATAGAATCGGTAGTACTATCTGGTTTATATGTGGGGAATGCGTTATTAGGAGGGGATTGGATTTGGCTTCGGACGATGGATGATGAGTCATGACTATATACTAATATTGAGCTTTGTGTGAATTTTGGAACTATACTAATAGCAGTTGTAAAGTTTGACGTACTAGAGGCATTGTAAATATGGGAATAATGCTGCGGCACTAATGTTGTTGTTGCTCTTGATGTAGTGTACGAGCTGGACTCGAGTACCTGTAGTTGACGTTCATCTTTTTGTACTCCAATGTCAAGAAAACTTGATGAATGGTTAGCAAATGGGGCAGCAAGTAGTAATGGAAGGAATTCAAAAATCTGAGCAGATGAAATTGGATTCTCAACTATGAAAATGTAATTCAACTGCACATCAAACCCAATAGTTATAAGTGTACAATTTGGAGGTTCCACCACAACAGAAGGGGCAGCAATTGCAGCTGGTATAGTTGCAGTTTGTTGAACATTAAAGGAAGAAAACGTGGAAGTTGGAATTATTGACTCGACAAGAAGGGAGCTCGGAAGCCAATTGATTGCAACATCATTACTCGTATATGCGTTTCCTAAATCCGAAGTTGGAAGTGGAGAGGCAATACCACTGAGGGTCTGAATATATTGATTACCAGTTTCTGTAGTGGATTCTATCTGTTGAGTTACACTAGCAGCACCGAAACTATCAGTCTTCTTGCTACTCTCTTTTGTAATTATAGTTTGGAGACGATGAGTAATTCTAATTGTACCACTGAGTGAAATTTCCGTATCCAGAGATTCAATAGAAGAGTGGCTACTATGGTTGATATTATTTAAATCTGAAATAGCACTTCCATGAGATGATTTTGTTTGACTTAACAAAACTCCTGAAGTAGTTGCAGAATTTTGCTCTTGGATGGATATCGCTTCGGTTTGTCTAGTAGTAAAAAGCTGGAGAGGTTCACTTTTCGAATTAGTTGTATCATAGCCATCGATTGATTTTTCTGTCTTACTAGATATTCGCGATACTATGTCTGAACTAACTAATGCAGCCTTTGTAGTAGAAGTAATAGGTTTTGTAGCAGTAAATGAGTGTTCAAAGTTTCCCTCTATTGAAACCATCGAATTTGTAGTGTGTGTTGATTGTGCAGTTTCAGTAGAATGTGTTAATTGTGTAGTTTCAGTAGTGTCTATTGATAGTGTAGTTTTAGTAGTATGTGTTGATTGTGTAGTTTCAGTAGTGGATATGATTTCCTTAGAGTTGCTATGACTAAAATAATGATTTATAGTAGTATCAGTTGAAGTCTTATCGGAGGTAGTACTGGCAGAATTAAAGATTCTCTCATTATTCGAAGTCACTTCTGATATTTTTA
Source organism: Kazachstania viticola (assembly GCA_030571575.1). NCBI lineage: Eukaryota > Fungi > Ascomycota > Saccharomycetes > Saccharomycetales > Saccharomycetaceae > Kazachstania > Kazachstania viticola. The sequence continues at coordinate 47,306 of JAJLXZ010000162.1, forward strand.
TGTCATTACTTGTAACCATAGGTTTAAGTGAGGGACTTGATAGAGATGTGCTTAGGCTAGCTCCATAAGGGTCAGATAAGGTGCTTGCAGAGACTGACTTACCTGATACAGAATTCACACCTGAAATGATGCCAGTTTTGGAGAGAGTCGTCAATATGGATAATATTGGCGTTGTAAATGAACTCTTCGTGGTAAAGATTTCTTCTGTATGGAATGACTCTGTGTTTGTCGGAAGGTTCTTTGTAAAGTCTTCAGGTATAATGGATTCAGTGAATGCAGTGGTTGTAGTAGATCCTACTTTGTGTGTATAATAGTTGGTCATTAGCATCGGTGTTGATGTATAAGAGGTATCTAGTGGCTCAATCGATACAGTATTGGCTATTGTTTTGGAGAAGATACTTGACTTTTCGGCAGTGGTTTTCAACGTAGATACTGTAGTTTCAGCAAATGAGGACGCAGATCTTTGTGACTGTGTTAACGATGACGATGACATTGTTAAGGTACTAAGAAGAGCAGTTAAAAGAGGCTTTCTTGCTGTAGTGGAAGAGGTTTCAGGTATTGTACTTCTAGTATCTGATAGAGAGGTAACAGAAAAACCAGTGGCTGTAGTAAATGGAAGAACTGGCGTGGAAGTCTGTGTTTCAGGTGACCTTAATTCTGAGGAAACTTGCAAGCTTTGGGAGATTGATGAGCTTTCAACAGATGGCGAGTTTGTAACCAAAGATACTGCTTCCTCTGATAAAGTAGAGACATCATGTGGAAAAAAAGAAGATACAAGGGTATCAGTTGTAAATAATTGTGTTTCAAATGTTGATATTGTTGTGATTGACGAAAGCTCCTTAGGTAGTTCGGTTGTTTGTGTGATCGATGTAACATCCGGTTCTTGTGTAGAAGTAGTAGTTGTTGAGACACTAACATAGTTGAACGTTGAAGTAATAACATGGCCTGATGTAGATGTATGCACTAAGCTTACTCCTGTTTTATAATGGGAAAGCGACGTAGGATTACTCATCGTACTTGCTATTGGTAATGCTGTGTTAGAACTTTTACTTGTTTCTTGGCCTGAAGACGGCGATGTCATGTATTCTAGGGTCGAAATGGTGTGAGAAGTAGTAGGAGCACTTAAAATGGGAGTAAATCTTTGAACTGTTTGCGATGCGGTTGATGTGGAGGTAGTAAGATACGTCTCATCATTATTTTGGCCCGACGTCGTTATTAGCTCAACCATTGAAGTAGAAACTATTTTATTTGAATCTGTGTTGTCAGTATACCATATAGATGTCACTAATTGAGAGGAAGAATCTGAAGAGGTATTAATCGTATCCTCTTGTGTGTTTGTATTATCCTCAATAAATTCGATATCTTCCCAGTCGGGCGCTGAAGTAGCCTGTGTAATTCCAGGAAGATCACTACTTGAAATTAGGATCGCATTTGGTAGTGCTGTACTAATGAAAGTATTATTTCTATTATTAACATCTGCTGCCTCCGTCAATGCTATAAGCAAAGATAGGAAGTATATGTACGTTATAATAAATTCTTGCATAGAAACACAAAATAAATGGGGGTATTGATTGATTAAAAGGAAACTATGTAAAAAATACTCTTTTAGTTATTGTGCTATGTATTATAAATGGTTGTAATGCTGGTTAAATTCTTGATATATCCTTCATTAAAAATAGAACTCCTTTGTTATAAAAGTTCAAATGATGGGAAGGAAAGGCTATTAGATATCTATATCTTGGAAAACAAAAGAATTTATTGTAAGTGACTCTATGGCGTGGTGATAGAAAATTAAATATGATAGTCAATGCTACGAATCAGTGACAATTGGGTATCATTAGTAGTCTGGCGAAATATTTTTTGTTGCTGTATAATCGAATATTTTGAAAATCGTTCTGAGCTGACGCGGCTATATGAGTAAGTTCCCGAAATTAAAAAAACATTTTCTAGTCCCTACGGAAGTTTCTGTGTAAGCATATTGCAAGCATATCTCGAGTTAGGTAATAGACAAGAAGAGATAGAAAAGTGAGATCCGTTAGGAAGTCACAGATTGATAAAGAAATCTGAATGACAGAGATGACTATAATGGTATCTTATAAAAAAGGTGATATAAAATAAACTAAAAATTTGCCTTTTTTCTTGGGCGGACCGAAAAGTATACTATAAATAAGCCGGGAATGCTCCCAATAATAGTCTTTAAATTGAGAGAGTTCCAATATGTGAGAATTAAAATGGCTATCATATTAACTTATTATAATTGTAAGTATACTCGCTACTTTTTCCGCTTTTTTCAATATGCGTAATTATATTTAATGAATTATATATTTTTTCTTTTTAAAATTAACTATTTGTTCCTCATCTGTGCTATATACAAATTAATTCTTTATTATGTTTTTTTAATAAATAATAAATAATAAATACTAAATATACACCTATAAAACCTCAATAACCTTATGCTATGAGTTATTCTTGTCTAATCGATCTTTTTGTTAGTCTATTTGGAAAAGAAATTCAAAATATTTCCAGAAGACTTTGGTTTACCATTTTTCTTGTCATTACCAGCTGACTTGTTCACTTTCTTTCCATTCGGAAGATGAGCAGATTTTTTATTACTAAACAATAATCTTTTCTCACCTATGGACAGATTGCTGGAATCCTCTACAACACCATTAAGGCTTTGGGATAGTTTCAGAGCGACATGATAATCTTTATGCTCTTGAAGTTCATTATTAGAGCCAAAATTGAGTTTACATTGCTTACAGTAGAATAGAGGATCAACTTCTTCCTTTCGCTTGCTGCTTTCATTTATAGAATCCTTACCATTACTTTCCCTTTCTTGATATTTGAGAGTTTGTGCCTGCTTACCAAACATATCAAGGACTGTCCGAGAGGGATCAACAATATTAAAATTGGATATTGCTAAATTAAGATTAATGAGCGGATAAAACGACGACTCATCTCTCTTATCAATCCTGTTATCTATTTCTTGTATTAGTTTTGAACTTGTTCTTAAAAGATCCCTCAAAGCTAATTTTGATTCACTTTGCATAAGCGGCCCAGACTTTCGGTGCATTTCACCCTTTTTGGTCTTTAAAAAGACCGCTACAGTTTTAGGAACAACAATTTTGTTATACTCTTGCTCCACTTCTCTTACACGAGATATAAGCTCCCCACAGAATACTTCAAACCATGAAATACAATCGACCAAACTATTGCAAGAATTACCACGCATATTTTTATTCGACATCATAGACTTAACCACAGGTCGTACATTCAGCTGTGTTTGATAACACCCTCGACACAACTGAAATATCTTGGTTGATAATTCTTCCGTTTTCGATTGCTCAAAAATACTTGAGAAAGTGGTACCATTACGTTTCCTTTCCTTGCATTCGTAATCAATGTACTCTTTTAAATCATTAGGAGAGTCGGGCCATTTATCTCTGATATACTTGATACTGCCCTCTTCAGGTGCCCTGAGGATGGCTAGTATTTCCTTTCCATTGAGACCTCCTAGAGTCCAAAAACTAGTTATCTCAAATTTCTCATTATCTAGAAAGTCCTCTACATTCCTGTTGAGTATGATAGTTTGTGCATCTGGTTTTTTGAAATTTGAACCTAACTTACAAATACTTTTCGTGCTGGATATACCACATGATGTAGTGTACCCGAGGTCAGATTTGATCAATTCTCTCAAATTATAAGTAAATTGTGAAGCTAGTGCAAAAATTACATCATCCCAATCTTGTATAAGCGGAAAGCTCTGGCCATTATAAACATCTCCTTTAAATTCTAAATTCTTCAACTCCTCAGGAACAGGCGGAAGAAATGAATCAATTTCATATTCTCCATCACTAAACTGTTTCTGCAAAAAATGAAATCCTGAATAATCATTTAAACCACCATCCTCTATACTATCGCTGTTGAATAATAACTTCTGCACACATATTCTGCCTAAATCAAGAAAGACTTCATCGACACTTGCTTTTTCTACAAGGTCACAATACTGCGTAAATATCTTGAATATTTTCCGGCTCTCCCTTCTGTAGGGGTCTAAAGAAACTTTGTAAAATTCCGGTGATAGTTGTTTCGATTCATCAGGATTCCAAGAACCATATCCATCATAATATTGCCAGAAATCTTCTCCTTTCTTAAACACTGCTGTATGTACCGGCTTGAGATCTTTACATTTCTTCATTGCCTCTTCTATGGAATCCATTCTGGAAATTCCATATTTCCTAGCAGCATATGATACAGCAATGATAGATCGCCATTGGACGCAAACAACAGGATCATCTTTAGAAAATCCACATCGTATCTGCTCAACCTGAGCAAAAAAAGCATTCTCATCTATGTGCGCTATGCAAGATAAGGGTGACTTATATGCATCGTTACTTGAATTCAATTGTATGAGATCTTTCCATTTAAATTTAGACATATCTTTGCATTTTGTTTACCCTTCATTGAAATAAAGATGATAAGAATCAAGTAAACTGACTAAGTTAAATTCATTGCAGGCTACATCAGACTGTCCGAATAAATTTTTTGTTCGGTTTATCATAAACGGGCCCTCAAGTTAGGACAAAGAGAATCAGGCAAACATGCTCACTGAGTTCCACGATTTACAAGGAAGTATTATTTTATTTGTTAACTATGAAAATTCTTAACTTTTTATTAGGATAGCAAAACTGTTACGATACGCTTTCTCCTAAGTTTTACAAGAGTTTCTGGAAATACTATGAAGTAAGTAATATAAATCTTAAGACAAAAAAATTTATGACATTGAAAGATGGATCAATATAACTATTTGGGAAGTTATCTTGATGAGTAAATTGTCACTTTATTCTTGTTTGCGCTAAAATAGGAGCCTAATACAGAGTAATATATTGAAAATAATTTCAAAACTAGGCACCAGAGTGTTGTCAAACTTCTTCAAGATACATTAATAACATACATGACAGCTGTTTATATGCTTCATTTAGAAATTAATGCTTAGTTATTTTTAAGTTAGTAGTTGTGTATCATATTTTACAAAAAGGCAATCAAAAAACTAGATATTTGAACGTAGAAAAAGTTTATCAAATTAAAACCTTAAATTAGAAAGTACAGAATGATATGTGAATGGAATATTTGGTATTAAATACAATAGCCTTAGTTTTCTGGAATTTCAATTTCACCAGCGTTGATAGCTTCAATGACATCATGTGGGTTCTTGAAATCAACACGACAACCGACGGATTGAGCAGTACCTAAAATTTCCTTGGTAACGGAAGCTAAGTTCTTACCGAAAGACTTTTCTTGCATTTGTCTAGCAATTTCAATAACATCATCTAATTGTAAGTTACCGGAATGCTTGACGTTCTTGTCCTTCTTTCTGTCTCTTGGTGGTTCCTTTAAAGCGGTAATAACTAAAGAGGAGGCAGATGGAACAACAGAGGCAGTAGCTTGTCTGTTTTGAATCTTTAATTGAACAGTGACCTTAATACCTTTGAAGTCCTTGGTGGCCTTGGCGATATCTTCACCGACCTTCTTTGGAGATAAACCTAATGGACCAATTTTTGGAGCTAAGGCAGCTGAAGCACCAACTTCACCACCGACGGCTCTTAAGTATAAGTATTTAACTTCAGTTGGGTCAAATTTTGGAGGCATCTTGTCTTATTATCTTTACTGTTAATTCGGTAATTGTTAGTAACTAACGAAAAACGCCTTTAAATTAGAGTATTTGCTAATATACAGTTAGTGTCTAAACTATTTCAGAGAGTTTTGGGTATGAGGCTCCCTTCAGGAAGACATTACTCTGGGCTCTAGAGAGAAAGTGCTCTAGGATCAGAATTGGTATTAGATGGAAAGTCAGATGGAAAGAGAAATGAGGCAGTAGGCTGGGATACACACAGCTTACGAAAAATTCCTGCCTACAGATAGAAGGGCCCTTGAAGGAGTAAAATAATTGTTTTTTCGGGTAGCAAAATTATTTTTCAGCTAGAACCAAAGCAAAAGTTCGCTAAAATATAAAAAAATGTATGGATGTAAAAACAGTCATATGTATTTTTTTTTTTTTTTTTGCAAGAGGCTTACAGAGTTGCGCTGATAAGCCATGTAATTATCCTCTCAATAGTGAACATGCTGCTAAGCTGTTCAAAGAATATATATATCAATATAAGAAGGGTGTATCGCCCCATTATGCCTATATACTTAAATCAATTTCTTCCGGATTAACACCCTCCTCTATACCATCTTTAGCGAATGTTTGTTTGCTTGACGCTACAAATTGCACACCACCTTCAGTAACTTCTTCAGTATTTACCTTCATTTCTACTTCTAACTTTCTTTTTAATCTTAACATATCTTTATAAGTGTCTTTATTACCAAGCTTGAGCTCAAAAGTTTCCCAGAATTCCCACAATTGAGGATTCTTTGAAGGGGCTAGTAATCCTGATCCGTATTCTAGAATTTCCCTTACTCTTCTAGGCTCGTTTAATGCCATCTCGAGGTCAGCAAATCCAATAACATACTTTGTAGCTTTCTGTGAAGGAATAACCTGAATACACTCTTCATACAAAGGCCTTAATGCTTCTTGTCCAAAAATATGTTTCGTTTTCTCAATGACATTATCCCATAAAGCCATTTTACTTTGAACATATTTACTATCTAACAATTTCGCACCTTGTAATAGGATATCGACACTTCTTTCTTCGGCGTGATTCTTTTCATGCTCAAAATCACTATACAGGTTGTATATGGCACCACAATCAATACCATCTTTTACTAGGGATGCTAATGCTTGATCAAAAATATCACGAATAGCTTCTTTTGATAGTGCGCTCTCATCATTGCCCAATATCTCCTTTAAATATAAGAGCCAAATTTCATACTTCATATCAGGTGGGAATATTGATATAGCTCGTTCATATACCCTGTAACTCTCCTTGACAAAGTTGTTATCTTTAAGAAATTGAGCATATTGAACAAACAATATTGGTGTGGCTAAACGTAATTTTATAACTTGCTCATAGGCATTAGTAACTTTTTTTATTCTAGTTTCAGCTGGTTCCTCAAATTCATTAGACTCTAAGATATCTAAATATAGTATCCATAATTTAAGGGAATTAAAAAGAACAGATTGAGCAGGAACTTTTTTATGTCCTCCTTTGAATTGTTCTAGCATAATATGTGGATTTGAAGGTACTTCTAAAGCATTTTCTAATAATAGAAGCCCTCTAGATAGCCCAAATTTATCTGTTTCGCAGTTAATCCAACTTAACCATATATCTTCCAAGTCATCCAGATACTGGAAGGGTACCTTCAGAGCGCTTTCGTATATTTCTCTAGCATTTGAATAATCTTTGTTGTGCCAATACAACTGAGCATAATCTACCCAAAGTTTCCCTAAGGACCCTTTTTCCGTAACCTTTCTGTGGTCGATCTTTAAAATTGCTGCGACGTAAACCTTTATTTTATCCTCAAGGGAGTTATACAGCAGGACTCTTTCAAACCAATTTTGAAGTTTATTAGGAGTTTGCCTTATCTTCAAATCGCTTAATTTGATTTTATAGTTATCAATCAAATCTTCCAGTTTCTTGAAGTGGAGTAAAATACTCCCATCTACTTTAATATGCTCTTCCAGCCTGGAAAGACTGCCATCTTTTTCAATACTTTCCAAGTACGTAGTTTCAAAATCTATGAAAAAATCATATATATTGGTAAAGTCTTCGATGGTTTTAGTAGAAGATAGTGTGTCATCTAGTATCTCCAGCACCTTCTGATAGTCCAATTTTTTAAGGTAATATTTCACTAAAGTCTTCTTCAACGTTAGCCAATCATCCGAATATATACTTTCTAATTGTTTAATAAGTTTTAAAAATGGTTCATCCATGCCCAGCTTTTGAAGTGTATCTAGATATCTGACATGAAGAAAGACGGGTATGGTGCTCACGCTAACGATTGCCGAGCTCTTTTGGTTTTTGAACAAATATTTATCATATAATATTTTAATGTTCTTGTAATCGTTTGTTCTTGCAATGTGTAATAACAATTCATTAAACCGTTCCTTAGGACAAACCATAAGGTATCTACCTAATACATCAGATAGCCATTTATTTGGTATGACCTCATCATCTTGCTGGCCATCAGGGTGAGAAATTAGTAATTGCATCTCCGTAAGTTCATCTTCTATTGGACTTTCCATTAAATCAAAAAGCTTATCTTTACAAAACTTCCATATCAAATCCCAGACTTTAGCTTGTCCTCCTTTGGTAATGTGTTGTAGACAATAATTAAGAGACTGTCGAACATGACCAAGATCATGTTCTACTATTGACATTTTTAAATAAGAAAAAGAAATCTTGTCACAATTGGTTTTGCAATTTTTTAAACATTTTTTATAGAGATTTAAAGTAGTATTATAATCTTGGAATACACCTGAACTTTGCACCCATTCAATATAGTCTTCCCAAACTTCTATAACATCAATAAACTGATAGGTAAACCTCTCATATAACCATATTATATGCGACTGAGGTCTTTTTCCTTCTTTTACCTCCTCCTTCCAATACTCTATGTATCTCTTCCAATTAAGTACGTTTTCAGGGCTCTTTAGTAATTCATACTCAAAAGCGACATCCTTATCATCTCTAACATATTTACTAATAGCTTCCATTTAATATATGGCATATGTATATCTTAGAATGTTATAAAGATATTGACTTGAAGAAACTTTATGATTATTTTCTAATATCTCAATTGCGATGAGTTTATTTACGTTATTTGAATTTTTCAACTCCCGAGGATTTCCTTAAATATTAAAAGATAATAATCTTTCTAAAAAAGAATTGCAATTTTCTTAGCTAATTCACTCACATACATATAAATACAGATATATAAAATCATAGTACGAGTTTCATTATAGGATTTAAATTTTAGTATGAGCCTTCTTACGCTAATAACCTTTTTTATAACCCTTTTCGCTATGGCGAATGGGTGGCCTTTTGAAGAAATCAGAACTTTACAACTAGGGGATAACAAATTCATAGAGGTAAAAGAATCTGAAAAACTTTCTTTAAAGAAAGCTGGTGTATCTTTTTTTGATGTAACCAAGTATAAGAGATCGTTGCCCTTTGGCAGCAAGGGAGAGAAAGAAATAACTGTTCCTGAATATCAATACCCTCCGTTTATCAATAGAACCGAAGAAGTTGAAAGTTTAATTTCTGATATAGATAAATCTTCTATGTATGATAATCTTGCTTATTTTACAAGCTTTCATACAAGATATTATAAGTCTGAACAAGGGTACAAGGCTGCATTATGGCTGTCTAAAAAAGTTCATAAAATCACTGAGAAAATTCCATCTGACATGATTTCCATTGAACATGTTGATCACAAAGAATGGAAACAATTTTCAATCATTGTTAAAATAAATGGTACAGATAACCCTGATAGTACTATCGTTTTTGGCTCTCATTTGGACTCTATAAACTTATTCTTTCCATCTGTCATGGCAGCCCCAGGTGCTGATGATAATGGTTCAGGCACTGTAACAAACCTCGAAGCTCTAAGACTTTTTACAAAATATATCCTTGATACAGGTAAACCCTTAAGAAATACTGTCGAATTTCACTTCTACTCTGCAGAAGAAGGTGGATTATTAGGGTCTTTAGATGTTTTCACGGAGTATGCCAAAGAAAACAAGAAAGTTGTTGCTATGCTACAGCAAGATATGACAGGATATGTACACGATAAGAATAAGGAGCATATTGGTGTGATCACTGACTATACTAGCCCTTCTTTAACTAATTTCGTTAAATTGATCATTGATTCGTATTTAGACATTCCTTATGTTGAAACAGAATGTGGTTATGCCTGCAGTGATCATGGAAGTGCCCTTAAAAACGGTTTCCCAAGTTCCTTTGTGATAGAAAGCGAGTTTAAATTAACTAATAAATTTATTCATAGTACTATGGATACAATTGATAGATTAGACTTCGATCATATGGCAGAACATGTAAAACTTGTTCTCGGTTCCATATTTGAATTAGGTCAATGGGAATCGTTCGAATGAAGATAGAAAAAGAGGACGAACTCTTGTAGAGGTAAGCAAATATCTATAAATCTTTTTGACCTTCATTATGAATTTATATTCTGAATAAATAAATTTGATTCTAAAAAAGATAAAAGTGGAATAGGAATAAACAACTGTATAATAATTCTATATATGATGCTCAAAGATTGCAGCTTGAATTCTTCAAGTTGAGTATGTAAACAAAATTATCAGAGGGTATGTTGCTTTTTATAGGTTTAGACTTTATACTATTCAGTTTTTTTCGAAGTGACTGCGCATCTTTATATTTACGCGTTCAATAGATTAAAACTACATTTGAATCGTGGTTTGATTAACGCTGCTATAAGTGATAGGCAGAGAGGCCCATCGTACCATACTGCAATTCTCTGAGATTAGCCCCAAGGGATACATATGCAAGAAGTTGTTGCCTCCAAGAATATGGACTTTAATATTGTGTTCTGTCCTCCACCACTACGGCTCAATTTTCTATTGGTTATCTCCATTTGGTTATGGGTTGGAATATTAAAGGTTCTCTCTACGAGTAAAATAAATGTCACATCTGTTTTAGAGACAAAACTTCCGTATGAAATACACCATAGCCAGACTTTTAGCCAGCTCATATACAGTAGCCACCAATTGGCTTCCTATATTACCAAAATCTATATTCCATGTCATTTAGTTTCAATGGTATTACTTTCGGAATTAGAAGACCAAACGTTAAGTCCCACTATAAATTTCTTATTACACAGTGTACCTTTATTTCAATGCGTTATATTAGTAGCTATTTTAATGAGAAGCTCTCGAATGATAAGTTACTGCGTTAAGAGATTACCTCTCATCGAGCCCACTCCAGCAAAATTGAGAAACGTATACATTTTATTATCGGATTCTTTAACCTCCTTTAACAGACCATTAATCGACTTTACATTATATGTTACTCTCATGTTTGGGAAACCACTAGCACATTTTGATCTATTCTTATCGTCACTTCCATCCTTTTTACGTATCTTTCAATGTTTAAGGGAATATTCAATAACCAGCCATATATCCCTTTTAGGAAACACAATCAAATACTGTTGTAATCTTCCGATTATAGCCTGTACTTGGTATGCTAGGGTCAATCAGGGATCATCACTCCCCTCCAATTACGTATTCATTCAAAGATGTTTTATGCTACTTAACTCGACGTACTCATTTTTTTGGGATGTTAAGATGGATTGGACTATCGTTTCTTTAGTAAATATTAGAATGAATAGATCGTTAGCATTACCTAAATATTATTACTATTGTGGGATACTAATCGACTTTATAGTTAGGTTTTGGTGGTTGTGGATAATTATACATTCAATTGAGAGCCCCAGTACTTATATCTTTCTGGACGGGGAGTTATATTATTTAGAGGTTTTGAGAAGGGGAATGTGGGTTGTTTTTAAATTAGAATCAGAATATGATTCGAAATCTAATGCAATGAGCAAAGAATAAATAATAAAAATATACTTTTGAAGGAGTTTTATGATCCTTAAAAATCACTTGATTATAAAGTTGCATTTCAGGACAACCTTTCATATTTAAAGGTTGACTAAATATATCCTCCGTATTAATAATAAATAAATTTTTATATGCTTTTCTTTTCCTTTCCCATCCCAATTCAGCTATGGTACATTCGTATGAATAATAATAATAATAATAATAATAAAATGAATAATAAAAATGTATGTAATAGGAACGACCTAATCTTTTGGTTTAGATCTATGCTTATTTTTGTATGCCTTTCTTTGATTTTCCCTTCTTTCATTCTTTGTTAAGTATCTAAATTTCTTTGATTTCTTTTTCTTAGTTTCCTTTTCGTCTGATACTCCTAAGAATTTAGCATACTTTTTAGCTCTCTCTATACTTTCATTCAATATTTCTTCAGACTGTTCAAGCTTCACATTATTTACCTTAGCGATATATTCAAAATTTTCGTTAGGCTCTAAAGTTTCAATTTCTACAGTAGTTTCGTCAGAGAATGTAGAAGTGCCTATATTTGGCTTTAAAATAGGCTTGACTTCTTCAGTAGCACCATCAGCTTCTTCATTATCAGAAAAACCTTCCCATGATTCATTATCCCAGTTTTCCTTTCCTTCACCGTTTTTTACCTCGTCAATTTCCTTTTCTAGCTCCAAGCTCTCTTTAAATCTACGCATTTGTTCATCCATTTGCTTCTTTCTCTCATCACGAAGCTTTTGCCTTTCTTCAATTCGGGCTAATCTTTCTTGTTCCGTATTAAATTCTTGGGCTTTTTTCTGTCTTTGCAATTTTCTTTTGTGGAAACCTGTTAAATAATCCAACCTGGAGTCTTTATCAAATGTAACTTCATCTGTACCAAACCTTTTAGCTTGTTTAGTTGCGTAGTTCTTACCTTTCGTAAGAATCTGTCTATTACTTCTTGCCACCATTAGTAATCGCAGTATTATATCAAGGAGTGTATATAGTTTGCACAACTATTATTGCAATCGAAATAATTGATGCCCTATGGACTACAACTATTTTATGAGATGAGCTGGAAATTTTTCACTTAAAGGGAAACAAATTGAAAATGAAAAAAATAGTCGAATTGAGTAGTAACTTCGGGTAAGGCAATTTTTCATGTTGAATTTTACAGAGGAATTTATAAATAACTAAAAGAACTAACATACCCTAAATACTTTATAAAGGATAGAGATAGAAGACAAAAGAGCAAACACTCAACTCAATCAATTAAGGACATGCCTTCTCCAAGGAGCCTTGATAATATAAATAATAAGAAATTCCGTTCTATGGCAGATCCATCAAGGAATGCCACGTTTACCGATATATGGAATAGTGTCCCACCTGTTACTAGGACCCTTATACTATCAGCTATTACGGTAACATCTTTATCAGCTTTACAATTAGTCAGCTTGGGATATTTTATCTATCATGGTGGCGAAGTATTCTCACATTTTCAATTCTGGAGAATTTTCACATCCTGTCTTATACTACCAACACAAGCTATGCCAGCGATGTTCGAAATATATAATCTTTTCATGAGATCCAATGATCTTGAAAAAGAGAGATTTCTTATTTCGAGTAGTTACTCTCCTACAATCGATTATGCTTACTTTCTATTATTCTGTCTATGCTCGATAGTTGTTACGGTAACCTCTTTATTCGGTACAAGAACTCCCTTGGTATTAACCTCTTCGTTTACATCAGCTATGGTTTTTACCTGGGCTGTAGACCATGCTAATACAAAGATTATGTTTTACGGTATAATACCCATATATGGTAAATATTATCCTTTGCTTCAATTAGCTATGGCATTTATCTTTGGTGAAGACAACTTTGTACTCTCATTGATTGGATTGTTTACCGGTTATTTGTTTTTATGCCTAGATACAAGAACATTGGGCCCTCTATGGGGATTTATAACCAAAAAAGGACCCTATTATGGCATCTCCCCATCTGGAAAGTTTGGTGCCCCATCATGGTTTGTAACCATCTATCAAGTATGTGTTGGTGCTCCGGATACTCCAGGTACGAAGAACGTAAATGTTTTCAAGAGTGTCAACTCTCGTTTTAAAGGCAAAGGTCAAAAGCTAGGTGATACACCACTAGGTTCACTGCGTGGCCGAGATCAATCACCATTAGCCAATATAAACGAGAAACTACACAGCAATTCTAATGAAAGTCAATCAAGCAGCACTCAGTCATCGAAATCAAAATTCGTAGGACCAGGGCAACGTGTTGGAACCAAAAAAAATCCTGAATGAGTGCAAAAAGTAGTCAAATCTATATATTTATTATCTATAATCACATCAGCTATTTATGCTAGTTGAAATTAAATATGGTTTATTTTGAATTGACAGTATGTTATTTTATATTTTTCCATCATGTAATTTACCTAAATAGGATATTTTTTCGATTACATGGAGAAAAGAAAATAATAATTTGTTACCTCAGCTAAGAACATGAAACATCAAATATTTCGCTCAAAACAAGTTTTTAATAATATAAGAACCGCATATTTTGAGATATCCAATAATCCATTGACTGTACATAACTACAATTTCTTTCACTATATAAAAAGTGTCATACAATAATTTCAATGGGTGAAAATAATTCTAGAGAGATATATCCTGATATTAGAGAAAACCCTCTCCATGAAATTTCTCTAACAGCTTTTGCACTAGGTACACTTTTTGGGGCGTTTATAGGGCTGCTTCCGACACTATATTTTAGAAACTTCAATATTTATATAAGTGCTCTAGCACTTTTCCACTTTCTCGAATTTTATATTACAGCAAAGTATAACCCAAAGAAAGTAAATTCCAATTCATTTTTACTCAACAATGGATCTGAATACTTAGCAGCTCACTCTTTGGCAACGTTTGAATGCTTTATCGAATATTATTTTTTCCCACGTTCTAAGATGAATTCAGCTTATAAGCTATTTATGTTTGTGGGATCTCTTTTTATTATCATTGGACAAGGAGTTAGGTCATTTGCGATGTATAATGCCGCACAGTCCTTTTCTCATATATTAAAGACTACAAGAGAACAGGATCATGTATTAGTGAAGAATGGATTGTATTCTTGCTTTAGACATCCCAGTTATTTTGGCTTTTTTTGGTGGGCAATTGGTACCCAGATTTTACTCATGAATCCTATTTCCTTAATCATATTCTCTATTGTTTTATGGAGATTTTTCAATGCAAGAATTAAAGCAGAAGAAATATATCTGATAGAGTTTTTTGGGGATGAATATAAGGACTATCGAAATAATGTCTCTACGTATATTCCCTTCATTCATTAATGTTTGCAAGGTACAAAGTCTAAGTATATTGTATGTATAAAGCGCTAATACAAGTATGCAGTTTTATTCGTCTGAATCAATTGATGGGTTTGAGACCAACGATGCTGTCCTAGATATCGACAATTGCCTTTTTTGAGGTAATGTACTCATATATTGCATTTTTGGCATAAATGGAGCGACGATAGGCCTCTTACTTGTCATTGGAATTTCCGAAGAAGGAGCTTTGGAGCCTACTATATGTGATCTATTTTGTTCGTCCCTCAAGGAAGGTGCGGCTGAACTATTATTCAGAATGTTATCTTGAGATGAAATCTTCTTATATTGTGGTTGGTTACGCGATAATACTGGCAAAACCGGAAGTTCCGGAAGTTCCGGAATACTGGCAATACTGGAAATATGCATCGTGCACGATTTTAGTATAGGAGAAAGGGTCTTACCAACCTCAATAGGACTTTTTGAATGAGTATTAGATACCTTGATCTGCCGCGCTACTGGTGTTGAAGATGAATTTGAGTTATTATTAATATTATTGTTAACCACACTGCCAAAAGAGGTCTGTTCTGAAGCAGATTGCAAACCATTTTGGTCAATATGTGATTCTATGCCTATTTGCTCATTACTTTTAAAAGAAACGGGGTTGAAAATGTTATTATTAGTTCTCTTGGAGTTATTAGATAGTTTTAAGCTCGAGTTCGATATCGATCTATTATTTTCTTCGGTGTGAGCGCTAGTTATAGAAATTGTTTCTTTATGAGGCAAATTATGAGTATTTTTTGATGCTATTGGAGAATCTTCAAATGTCCTTTTTGGTGATGGTAAAAATATAGAGTCATTAACATCCCTAGAAATATTTAAGGGTGTCTGGCCTAGTATGTTAGGCGGGGAGGGCAGTTTCTTGGAAATCGAACTGGAAGCGCCAGGGTATCCATTACTATTCTTATATGTAGATGGAGTGGCTGAAGTGTGTCTAGGATCAAGTGTTGATATCGATCTCCCACTATCGTCCATAAATGTTCCTAACTTTGGAAAGTGCGTATTCTTGTTGGTACTACCAGAGCCGTCGGCCACCGTATTTAAATCGTTAGTATTACTGTGTAACTGAGAATATGAATCTTCTTCTTCACTATCGAGCAATACAATGGGGTGCTCAAAATTTCCACTTGTAACTGTGTGTTCTGGTGTAGCTCCTCTATCACGATTATGTTGATTAATATTTTTCTGATCATTAAGAATATCATTTAAACTTTTCTCCTTATTAGCATCTGCCTCTTCCTGTTTCACCTTTACCGAGCTAGTAACATGGGACGACTGTGCAACGTCCTCTTCTATTAAAGAAGTCCAAGAACCATCACTGGAAAGTTTTACTTGCTCTATACTCTCGTCGCACTCCTTAAGAATATTTTGTACAAACTCACATATTGCTAACTGTTCCAGTTTTAGTGAAACTTGACAGACTGGACATTGCCATGTCGGTATCTGTAACTGAGAATGAAGGAACCAAAGAGCATCAAAACACTGTAAATGTTTACAGAGTACTGATTTTACTGGATACTTCATCCTAGTATAGGAAATGGGGCACTGCAAGCTCATGACGGTGGATGTAGTAACAATATCATCATCGTCCTCTTCCTTTTCGATACTTTTCAGATAGAAAATAGTTGCTGCTCTTATTATTTTTGGATGTTTCAGTATTACTACCAACAAATCTTCTGGGGTAAGTTGTTCCACTATATATATATACAACAGATATTCATTCAGAGTAAATGCGTAGACTAACTGTAAGATATTTTCCTGGGTTTCAGGTCGAATATATGCTGTCAAATTTGCTGGATTTGCTGTACCTTTTTTATTTTTTAATCCTCTAACGTTATCTTTTATCATTTGATTATTAAACATAATTTCATTTGGAAAAGGAAATTGTATCAATTCATTACCTTTGGAACCTAAGGGTGTAAGCATTGCTGAATATAGTAGTAGTTTGAACTTTGAGTGTGAAGACAATTTCTTGTAATCATCTGAGGACAGCTTGAATTTAATAGTGCAAACACCTCTTCCTTGTGTTACAAATACCTTTTGCGGTGATTCAGGTATTATTTTTTGTAGCTTATGAAACGGGGATTCTTTGAAATGAAGTATAGGATAAGAAGGCTTTATCGTCTCAATAACTTTACCACTATCCGATGCGAGTTTGGAATGATTTGTTCCACTATGCATGCTACCTTTTTTGTTAGTATTGTTTTTGAAAGGTCTCTGAAGATATTCAACTGTTTGATTATAAAGATAGGCTATACGCAGCGTTTCATAACTGGGCAGATCATTACCATTATTTAAGTCACCGATTAAAGTTTCTATCGCCTTTATTACCGGGAGTCTTGATGACTCAGTGTTGGCTACTTTAAGTGCATCCAAAATGAATTTTTCAGCTAGTTCTTGTAGCTCTGCCTTTTTATAATTAGTTCCAGTGCTTCTAGTAGGTAAACCTAGAGATCTACAAAAAAGTCTTAATTCTGGTACTCTTAAAATTTCTATCTTGGTAAAAAGGGAGTCTAATAACCCTTGGCTAATACCATCTAAAGTTATATCACTAGGTATCATATTGGTACGTATAATTAATATTGTATATGTTTGTTTACAAGAGCAATCATTAAAGTAGTGTCAAAACGAAGATCAGTTGATGAAATTTAGAAATAAAATAAGCCTATTCCCTATCAAAAAGCTGAGTCAATATCACTTTTATCTCAGATATTGTAAGTTAACCGTACCAACAATATATATTTAGTACTTAGTTTAAATCCTGTAACAATTCTACACTGATCAGCTTATGCTCGCCTATTCTAAACTAGTTTTTGACATATAACAGAGCGATATCAATGAACTAATTTAATACGATACAGGAAATCTACCCAAGTAGCAAATTTTATCCCAAATTGGAATCAGGCTTTAGTATCACGTGATCTTTTTAAAGACTGCACATTTACTGAGATCTAGGATTGCGCTAAGTAAAGACCCACACCATTGTCTTTGGGTTACTTTGGATGGGTCTAAGTAATTCTGGTTTGAACAGTTTGTACTTTGGACTACAGGAAATCATATTTAGTAAGTACCCAACGATACTTTATAAGTTTCCCCATGGCAGCAAGCCCTCTTGCCCCAGAAATTGGTTTCTTCTTCAAATTGCAAACAAACAGATAAACACACCCATTGATTCTATACAATTACTAAAGTCTGATTTGGATACTTTTTCTTCTTTGTCTATTTCGACTGTGTCAGAATCTATCTAAAAGTGCAGTGTGAAAGTTCAAATACATGGGCGGCAAAATATCCAAATCACCTAATTTCCTTTCCGAATTCTGTGCGCGTTCGCGTCGTCTCGAAAAAAAACAGAAAAATAAGTTTTGCATTTTGACTCTGTTTGAGGCCAGAAAATTGCAACGCTTTGGAATATATGAGTTAGCTCCACTGCAGATATTAGTTCTAGTCTATAAAAGAGGATGAAGTTTAATGTCCATTACAGAAGCTTAGGATGCGAACAGTAGATAGTTGACTATATAGAAATGTCTAGAATATTGGTATTGATTTCAGGTTCTGGTTCCAACTTACAAGCGTTAATAGATGCTCAGAAGGAAGGAAAATTAGGTAAAGGGAAGATTATCTGTACGATATCTTCATCTAAGAATGCATATGGACTCACTAGAGCTGCTAGTGCAAATATTCCCACCAAGATACATTCATTATACAAATATCAAAAAGGCATCGATAAAGAAGATAAAGCAGCTCGTCAAGAAGCAAGAGATAATTTTGAAAAAGATCTGGCTCATTTAATAATACAAGAAAAGCCAGACCTAGTGGTCTGTGCAGGCTGGTTATTAATTCTTGGACCGAATTTTTTAAATGCAATTGGTTCTTTACCTATAATTAATCTACATCCCGCTCTTCCAGGTGAGTTTGATAGAACTACACATGCTATAGAAATGGCATGGCAAAAATGTCAAGACTTAGGTAAGCCGCTCATAGCAGGCTGTATGGTACATTATGTCATTGAAGAAGTAGATAAAGGTGTGCCCTTGATAGTTAAAGAACTGGAAATCATCCCTGGAAGGGAATCGTTAAAAGAATATGAAATTAGAGTTCATGAACTAGAGCATGAAGCTATTGTAGAAGCTTGTATAAAGGCATTACAATAAGAAATACATAATAAGGATACTTTATTTATTATTTCTGTAGTATTTTAGTACATGTTTATGTAATTTTATACAATTTGAAAAAAAAAATCTATTTTATATGGAACTACTGAAAAAAATATCACGTTGCAAATGATAATTTTGGATTTATTGATTATTCCATCTTATTAGAGTATCAGATCATAAATTTGAATTAAAAAGAATACCTTATTAGCACTTTCCAGTTCGAGAGGTAGATCAATTTATTGCTCTTTTCCAATCACTTTATTGTGGTAGCATAACTAGATAAGGATGGATTTATTGGCGCGAGATCCAAGTTTCGCAGATCCATCGAGGATCCATACTCTTATTGTTCCAATAGGCAATTGGCGACGTAAAGCATTTAAAAATGCATTAAAAACACTGCATAACTATAACGAGATACGACTGTTAGATATTAGTCCAATCGACAGCCCCATCTTTACTCCCCAAGGATTTCCAAACGGGAGATTATTATTTGATTTCAGTACGTGCACACATGAGGACGCTTTAGATTTATTTCTGTACGATTTTGAACCATTCAGAAAGACATTTATTGTTATAGGTTTAGTCAATGACGATAGTAGCTCAGTAACTAATTTAAAGGTATTAGAAGAAAAATATTCTACTGTTATATGCAAAAATCTGATTTATGTAGTTGACACAAAACCTAAAACAGAGGCTTTATCTAATGTATTTTATGCTAATATTGGAGAAAGAACTCACATGGAAACAGTTATGTGTGACATAGGGAAAAATTTCTTGATTTCTCTTAATCATTATTATTCATCTTATAAGCATGTTACCCTTCGTTCCCCAGGTGCCATTGGTGGAAATTCAATATTGAAGGCTACTATTACAAGATCATCTAATACATCCAACAATACTACTTCCATGAGTTCATCATCCGTACAGTCTAATGTTTCAAGCAAGAAGCTATCCTCTATAGAATTAACTACGAATAGCATAAAGAGAACTGCATCCATAAAATTGGCATCCACACTATCCACTTCAGAAAGTAGAGCTCAAACAAGATCGACTGGAAGGCAACTTAAAATTTTAGGTAACTTTCAATTATTAGCTGGTAGATATCTCGATGCATTAGGAAGCTTCACAGAAGCAATAATATTACTGCACAAAGTACGCGATTATATCTGGCTTGGTTCTGCATTAGATGGTGTCATTATTTCTATCATTCTTCTGTCCTATCTACAAATATCATTTCAAATACCTGAAATTATTGATATTCTGTGCCCTGTCCAAATTTTGAAAACGGTTGAAAACTCTACAGAGTTACCTAGAAATAGCATCTCGTTGACCAATGTTCAACTTCAATCACCAAGAAATTCTTTGACAATAACTAAGTCGGCCACCAATAGCTATATTGACATAGGAAAAGCAAACGTACCTTTATTAATTGACGCGATATCGTCCAAAATTCTGCATTATTACGAATTAAGTTTGACCCATACTAGTGAATATGTTCCACAAGTGATTTATATCAATCTTTTATTGAAAACATTGAACTTTATGCTCACTTGTAGTAATACGAATGTTCTCTCCTCTGCGATACTTGACTATATTATTAAAGGAGCTCATCCCAATAATGATAATAAGGAAGAACTAAGGAATACTACATTTTCTAAAGAGGCCATATTATCTTATTCAAATAAGATATTTGACTTACAATTAATTGAAATGTCAATTGAATCTCAATGTGTCACCTACTTGTCATTGGCAAATGTCTACAAAGGGTTGGGCTTGATAAGAAAGCAGGGCTTCGTTTTACGATTACTTTTGGTTTCACTTGCATCTGCGAAGGAAAATATAAAATGGGATTCTGATTACGAAAACATATTACAGGGTATATTCGACGTATATGAGATTGAATATGATATCACAAAGGAGGAAAAAATTAACCCAAAAATTAAGCATAACTTTGGATGGAATGAATTACAAAAAGAAATCATTGACCTAGGTTTAGCTGTATCGAAGAAGGTAGGCGATTCTAGATGCTCCTTCAGACTGGCATTTCTTCTCATTACTAAATATACCGATCTACTCACGGCAATAGAGCAAAATTCTCTTTTCCTCGTTCATATTCTTCCATTTCTTTCAAAATACCATGTCACCAAATACTGGGACCCGTTTGTCCTCAGAAATGTGAAATTACAACGATTGGAATCTGATTCGAGCGTTCATTCTGTTAAACTATCTAAACATAGTGACCTTTCAAAAGAGGCTAGGAATGTTTCAACTATCAAAGAGTTAGATACACATGAAGTATTTAATCCATTTAAAAAAAACGCTAATGTAAGCAAGACTACAGTTAAAAATATTTTTTTAGTGGGCGATAAAGCTGAATTAACGTGTACTCTTCAAAATCCGTTCAAATTTGAATTGCAAGTTACTGGAATACAGATGAGTTCACAATTGAGTGAATATTGTGAGCTTGATTCATCCTATATAACCACCAATAATCCTTTCATTATCAGGGCGGAAAGTATTCAATCATTGACTGTTCCATTGATTTTGAAGAAGCCTACTTATGATAATTGCTTGGAAATAAGTACATTAAATATATCCTTTTTTGGACTAAAGTTGGAAGAATACGACCTTATTATTGGGGAGGAAAAGAGTAGTGTACCAAAGGATGAAGGGGAAATGGGACAGTCTCAAAACGATGATACTAAGATAAAAATACTGTCTGAGCAACCCCAACTACAAATAATCAATACCACTAAACTCACTGGTAATTCCACTATGATATTGGATGGAACAAAGTTGAAGTTTTCTGTGAAGCTGCATAATGAATCCTTGAATTGCAAGATAGATAAATTACAATTTTCAACCATTACTAACATAGAGCAAAATCTAAAAACTAATTATTGGAAAAAAATGCAGCCTGACGATTTGTTTTCTTTGGAGAAACAGTTACTTTGGCTGCAAAAATCTTGCATCAAGTTCAGCAATATACCAGACTCTCTAGATCCAAATGAAATGGCTGAAGTATATGTTGAATTAGACATGAGCTATATTCCTGATGACTTTGCCAGCTTTGATCTCTCCGTCGAATATGGAATGAAGTCAGAAGATTATTCATTCTTGTATTTGAAAAAAATCAACATACCGTATAACGTCACAGTTCGAAAAACTATTGAAGTTCCAAACTTAGACATGATTGAACTCCATGAGACTATAACACCTCCAGAAAATGAAGTAGACTGGGTCAATTATATAGATGAAAAAATCAATCAACGAGACTGTACTATTAACGATTACGCCCTTTTACTAATCGATTTCAGAAATTCATGGATTGATGGTATAAAACTTAATGTGAGTTTTGCTGATTTTAAAGGTAAGGAATATTTGGTGGAAGCCAATCATACACAGAGAATTATTGTCCCAGTACGAAAGATATTGGATGATGGACAAGCCTTGGAAGCTAAACCTATCCCTACTATATTTAAAGGAAGACAATTTGTACAAAGCAATATAACTGCAGACCAGCACCTTCAGATAAGAGAGAGATTCTGGTGTAGGGAATATATTTTTGAGAATCTAAAGTGTGAATGGAGATTTATTCATGATGACGATATAAATGGAACTGTTAACTTTAGAAAGTATATAGAGGCTTTTGACCCCAGGATGATATCAATACTGTATCAAGGTAAATTACTGTACGATATTGATTTACAGTTGGAAAAATCAACTTACCAAACTGGTGAACAGGTTAAAATAAATGTGTTGACAAAACCAAGAAAAACAATTAATGAAAGTTCAAAAAATGATCTGAGATATTTAGATCTTCAAATTTTTGAAAAGAGAAGTTCAAAATCCCTTCCATTGTCTAACTCACGTGTACTATATAATGGGACTTTATCAAGGCCTATATCGAGTTCAACTCAATGTGAGACCATCTTTGACTTGTTGCCAGTTGAACCAGGGGAATACGAATTAGTAATGACAGTCAAAAAAATTGAGAGTGAACATAGTATTTTACAGCATACAACAGAAGCATACCAATTGACAATTATTTAAGACATTTATGTAATATAAATATCTAAGATCATACAAAATTCATAGAAAATGAACAAACATTTTATAAAATAGATTACTTAATTTAAATATTGATTTTGTGAAAACACTTAAAGTTGAAACAAAAAATAATTATGAAATTAAAAGAAAAAGTCATTATAAGAATTATTATATATTAATAAAGAATGCATTCTATGCATAAAATAATTTACTTTTTAGATAGTCTTCCTTGATTTTTAGGCATTCTAACAAACCAGTATAAGAAAATACCTACAGCATAGTTGAAAGCAATATAACATAAGAATATACCGTAATTTCTCCACCTTCTGTAGTAAGCTGAACTAACACCTAACAAGAAATCATTTGTTTTTGAATATTGGCAGAAACGACAAACATCAGTAGCACTACTATCTGCCAAGTAACCAGTACCAGCAGCTGCAATATAAGGTCCCATATATTCACCACATGTCATACCAGTTGGTGGATTAAATTGAACTAGTTCTATTGGAGCACATTTCACGTCTACATTAGCAACACCAGTGGACAACATAGCATCAATTAAGTATGTTAATGGAGAAACTCTATACATGAAGATCCAAAATCTTGGCATAGCACTAGGAGTTGCTAAAACACCACAGAACGATAAAGCCATAGTAAACATCAATGAAGCCAAATGAGCAGCTGTCTCGGCAATTTCGATACAGGAAATTACTAATAAACCCATCGATCCAATGTATACGTACCATGCAATTGAAAGAAGCCAAAATAATGCACCTCTTTCATGTAGCTGTCCTGCAACAGAAGCATTATGGTAGAAACCTACAGCGTAATAATAGATACAGAAAGAAATTGTTCCTGCAAGTATATTCCATGGAATTTCTACAATAATTTGAGAAATGATGAATGCTTTCCATGAAAATGTTCTTGAAGGACGTTCTCTTGCTTCGTATAATTCTCTTTGGGCAACAAAAGTTGGTAAATATTGCTGTACAATTGGATTGAAGATAACAGTGTACATAAATACTGATAACATTTGATTTTGCAGACCTTGTAAGGATAGATCAGCTTTAAAAAAGGTGAATCCAATAAAAAGTTGGTTGAATATAGTTAAGATAAATTTAGACCATAAATAGGCCGGTGATCTCCAGTACTGTTGGAATAAACGGTAACTAACAATACCGATTTGAAATGGAATCTTAGTAGCAAATTCCATTTGATCAGCAGGATCAGGACCTTCAGTTTGATCAGGTAATTCTCTTTCCATACGAGCCAATTCTTCTTGAACGGCTTTGTATTCATCTGAATTCAACCAAACTTCGTAATAATCTTGTAAAGCATGAGAACCAGGAGCAGCACCGACAACTTCTAACATCCAATCAGCGGGGTTAGCATCAGGTGGACATTTTTGAGAGCCATGTGATTCGAAGTAATCAATCATTGTTTGACAACCTTCACCCAAATCACCAAAGTAAGCAGTCTTACCACCTTTCTGTAAGAATAATAAACGATCGAATTCTTGCATTAAAATAGCGGAAGGTTGATGAATGGTACATAAAATAGCTTGACCAATATCACATAATTTCTTCATAAGCTTACAAGTAGCCCACGCAGTTTGAGAATCTAAACCAGAAGTTGGTTCATCTAAAAATACTAAAAGTTTTGGTTTAGCAGCTAATTCAACCCCAATAGTTAATCTCTTACGTTGTTCGACATTTAAACCTTCACCGGGGACACCAACCACCGCATCAGCATATGATTCCATTTCTAATACTTCGATGACTTCTTCTACGTAAGCATCTTTTTCTTCCTTGGGGACATTAGCCGGTTGACGCAAATAAGCTGAGAATCTTAGGGATTCTCTTACAGTAGCGGTCATTAAGTGTAAATCTTGCTGTTGACAATAACCAATTGATCTTGCAAATGCTTCATCACGTAAACGACCATCAACGAAAACATTACCAGTAATGACACCCATTGTAATTCTTTCAGCTAGACAATCCAATAAAGTGGTCTTACCAGCCCCAGATGCACCCATTAGAGCGGTTAAAGTACCTGGTTTAACCCAACCATCGACATTATTTAAGATACGCCTTGTTTCACCCTTAATTTGAACATCATAACACAAATCTCTCCAATGAAATATAGCTTTTGACTCAGAAATACCAATACTTTCGGCCATACTTTTTGTTCTTACTAATTCAGCGTTAGCGGAACTACCACCATTGAAAACTGATGGAGAACCACCGATAGTTGTTGAACTATTATTTGCACTTGAATCACTTACTTTATGATTACCATTTGTGTCACTGATTAAATTCTTGTCAGTAGTACTGTTTTCAAGACTATCAGCATTTTTTTCAATATCGTAATCATTATCAGGCAGCTCTTTAGTCTTTCTATCGTTTAATTGACCTCTCTTTTTCATTTTCTGAACAGTAGATCTTGGAAAAACTAGGATTTCACCCTTTTGTTTAGCACCTTCATTATATTCACAAAGGAACAAATAAAGAATGAAAAAAAAGATGACATAAGCTAAACCAATACCTAAAGCTCTCCATTTATGTTTATGTTCATAATCATAACTTTCCTTAAGGAAGTCATCACCTAGAACGTAATCTTGACCAGGAACTGAACCCACTACGGAACAAACTCTTTGAGTACCCGTAATATTATCATAAGCACCACCTCTTGGAATATAAGCTGCACATGGGAATCTAACGTTATGAAATTCATTAACCATTAATGATTCAAAGATGTAAGCCAATGGATTGATATACCAAATCCATTTTGACCAACCTAAAAGCTTAGGCCTTGGAATAACAAAACCAGTATACATTGACAAACCTAAAAGCATCATAGATGCAGGAACCATAGCTTCTTGTAAAGTTCTTGTAACGGACCCAACACAACGGAAGATATGAGATAAAGTAAAAGTAGCCAATATATTCATTAGGAAATAAAAGAAGAAAACACCACCATTACGACGGAAATCAACTAAGAAATAGTAGATGATGTTAAATACGATAGCAATAACAATTTTTGGTGGAATTTCAGCTATGACAGAAGCAAATGAATCTGCACTTGGATGATATAGTGAGTAAGTTCTATGTTTTTCAGTAATTGGTCTTGCTTCATATAATGTAAAAATTTCTAAAAGACAAGAGAATGCATTGAATAGGACAGCAAAGAACATTGCACCACCTCTAAAATAGAAAGTAGAGGTATCACCTTTTTTCATAACTTTATAGAACATCGAACCTAAGATGAAAGCCATCGCACAATTACCTAAGATTTGAAAGATTGTAACACCAGGATTTTGTTTAAATCTCCAATAATTTCTTATTAAGAGATATTTAATTTGCATACCATAGTTGACCACGTAAGGTGAAGTAGGTCTTGATTTATTTGATTGTTTTGCAATATGAGCTTGTTTAATAGTTTCTTTTTCTTGGGTAGGATCGGCGGCTAAATTTTTTTCAATTTCTGATTTTAACCTTTGATAAGTTTGTGATTTCATCCAATAAGTATTCATATCTTTTGGAGTCTGTGGGATAAAAACACCTCTCTTTAACATATCTTCATTTATGATTCTCTCAGCAGGACTTGTAATTGAAGTTAAAAAATCGGCGGTAGTTTGTCTTTCTGGACATACATACCCCATATCTATGAAATATTGTTTGGCTTCTTCTGAAGGACCATAATATAATTGATAACCATCATCCAGGACACAAACTTTATCGAAAAGATCATA
>JAJLXZ010000163.1:0-73456 GCA_030571575.1 Kazachstania viticola
AAGTAAAAGATAAAATAAAGTAAAAGAAGACATTTTTATATGTTTCGTAAATGTCAAAAATCCTTGAAAGAGATGAAAAACTTTTCACAAAGTCTTTATCAATATTTTGCGTGGTATCCATTTTGGGTAATATCGATATCTTGGCTAAGAAATATGAAAGATCATATTTCTAGTTGCTTGAAGGTGTACTGGTGATTATTACAAGTAACAGTCATCAATATATCTTATTTCACGTGACAGGTCAAAGATATTACCGTCGGTTAATTATACAACAAAAATCAAGAATTATATGGTTTCGTGGTCTAGTTGGTTATGGCATCTGCTTAACACGCAGAACGTCCCCAGTTCGATCCTGGGCGAAATCATACTTTTTTATTGAAATTTTAAATTTTTAGGAAGAAGAGATAATATCACAATCAATTTAAAAGAAGGTTGTACTATTGCAATTAGTATTTATATATTATTAGTATTCCTGGGGTTTTATTTGATGATTTCGCAGTTTAATATTCTATATAACAATATTTATATGCAATCGCAACCATTCATCGATCTTATCTATCTGAATAACTGGAACGTCAGATTTAACAATCGTAAAATGCTTTAAAACATCAACAGAAGATCTTAGTAAGATAGAATATGCCAATAAATGAGAGCACAGAAGTTTGTCATATCGAAAATATTTCTGTAGTGACAGACTATGAGCTTCAATCTGAGAGAATTTATCATCAGAAAACTCAATAGGATTGGTGATTTCTTGAATAAAATTGCTTTTTATAGGTTTCCATTCTTTTGTATTTTCCTCACTATCAGTTTCCATTTCCTTGAGAAACAATTCATTGTATTCTTTACAGGAACAATTCCAATTCTGTAAATCAACATATATGGGCGGTATATTGCTTGTAGTAGCTTTAACTATTAATCTGTATAATAACTGAGTTTCATCTTCATACAGTATTTCAAGCAATTTCTGTATCTCCTCATTGTTATTTAGTTGAGTACCCAACTCATCATATTTGATTTCCTCAGGATTTTCTCTTAAAAATGATTTGTCATTAGCTGTAGTATTCCTGTCTTCGAGTGTGCTTTGTTTTTTCAAAATAGGTGCTTCCATTTTGTTCGTATTATTATCATTAGTCGATAATATATATATAAACATATCGTTAGATTCAATGAGTGACAATGCTCGTACAAATAAGTCTCTTGGAAACATGAAATATAGAAACGATGACATTACATCATTGATTTCACCATGTGAATCGATTAATTTGGAAAATAGAGCAGATAAATTCAAATCTTTATCCGACATTGCTCATTAAAAATTTAAATTACCTCTAGTAATGAAATAGATAACAGTCCATCAATATATCCCATTGCTTATATCAGTTTTTCAGTTATGTTCATAAAGTCTCATACTGCTTTTATTTTTTTCAGATGCAGAAAGTTATATGAAAAATAAATAAATAGATATCACTCAAATACATAGGTGCCAATGAGCAGCTAAAAACAACGATCAAATAATCTAACACTTCATATACGGCTCCATTTACTTTTACTTTCTCCTATTGAAAAGTAAGAAAATAAAAGACATAATCCTTAGCTTAGAAGACAAGTTTATTTTGGTAACAAAGCAACCCCCTTATAAGTAATAGATGTTCAGATTACCTTTCAAATATACACGGACCCAATTAGAGGTATTCAGATTTTCATTCTGTCTACTGGCCCCAATAGCTGTAATGTATTATATTGGGACAGATACAGATAGAAAACTGAACGTTCCAGGATTCTGGCCTGATCCAGAGTCTCTAAACAAGATACCTAAAGAACCTTATGAAATCAAAGCTGAGATTGCTAGAATGAAGAAAGAACGTCTTGAGAAACAACTTAAATTGAAGAAGAAATTGGAGGAAGAGTATGGGATCAATATAGAAAATGAGAAACAAGCTGTTCATGATTCAAAATAATAATTCTAGTAATAATAATATTCATTTTTAAGTTAATAGAAGAAACACTAATGATTAACAAATATTGTTGTATAATGAATATATAAAAGTAAATAGTTCTTAATGAAATATGAAGATGGTGACTTAATCTGGTATACCATTTGTAACAGTTTTCATTACCATCCATGAAGGGGACAAGATACTATAGCTATTCTATTGGTTCTCTTCTTCATCCATAGGGTTATAGATATTCTTTGATAGTAGTTTGTTTAGCTCATGCTTAATAAATTCAACTTTAGTGGGATCGACTAGAAGATGAGTTTCATCTAGTTCCTCTAAAATAATATCGCTTCCTTTGGCATCAATCTGTACTATCAACGCCTTAATCGAAGGATCACACTGGAGTAACATTCCACGTCTTGCTCTCGCCATAGCTACGGTTATGATTATCTGCTTATCACAGTGGAATATGATCAGAAATTACTTGACATCTTTAATATCTATGTCAATTTTTTTCTTTATTTTAAACCGATTAGCAAATTTGAAGATATTTTTAAATATTTTCATGGGTAAGAAGAAATTAAGGACTCTGAGAAGTGATATAATAATATATGTTACTTAATCCTTTTATCTACCATTCCTTACACTCTGGATCCAGGTTTATGATATGAGTACTGAAACAAACCATTTGGAAGAAGATGTGAACCTTCGAAGCCCTGTAAATGGATCAGATGATTCAAATGATGCCATAAAGATCGATGATAAAGCATCATCCTCAGTCACTTCAGATAAAGCCATTGGGACCATTTCAGATACTGATGAAAGTGGGAATAGTGATTCAGATGAAGGAGAGGATGAGGACGAAGAATTACCTCTTCTAAAATATACGAGAATTACTAAGCTACCATCCATTTTTTTCCAAAGAGATTCAATATCATCGTGTAACTTTCAAGATTCTATATTTATATTTGGAACACATGCTGGTTACCTTCACTTTTCTACTTCAGATTTTGAACCAATTGAAACAATAAAATGTCACAGATCTTCTATTCTTTCAATATATTGCGACGGCACTTATTTTGCGACGGCATCTATGGATGGAACGGTAGTAATAGGCACATTATCTGAAATTAAGACTAGTCTGACGGCTTTTGAATTTCATAGACCTGTTAACTCTATAGTATTAGATTCCAATTATTCAACAACAAAAACTTTTGTCTCTGGGGGTACTGCTGGTGAAGTTGTCCTTTCACAAAGAAATTGGTTAGGGAATAGGAATGATATCATTCTATCAAAGAGAAACGGAACAATTTTGGGTATATATAAAATTAATGAAGTGTTGTTTTGGTTCAATGAGGAAGGCATCACATTTCTTGATATACAATCGAGGAATGTACTCTTGAATATCCCATTTTTTGATAGTGAGGAGGAAAAATTAAATGAATACAGCAATCTCAGACTTGATCTGTTCAAACCACATGTACATATACCAGAAAAGGATAGAATTATAATAGGCTGGGCCGATAGAATTTGGTCCTTGAAGGTCTCAATTACAACAAATAAATCAAATGAAGATACGTTCAATTCTAGAAATATTGGTTCAATATTATCTAGTGCTGCAACCAGTTTCAAAGCAAATGTAGAAAAAAGTGTTGAAATGGAATATTTCTCAAAGTTTTCATTTTTGATAGCAGGTATTGCAGCTTTTAAAGATGATCAATTAATGTGTCTTGGATATGAAAAACTTTACAAAAGCGATGAACTTCAGATAAAAGGCTTACATCCAGAACTAAGAATTATTGATATAATACATGGAGAGGAGATTCATAGCGATGAAGTAGTTTCTAAACGTTTCCAATCTTTATCTTTAAATGATTATCATTTAGGGAAACATATCGATTCCAAGAATCCTCCAACATATTATCTCATTAGTGCCAGTGATGCAATTAAAATACAAGAACTATCACTAAACGATCGTTATAACTGGTATTTGCAAAACGATTACCTACTAGATGCATGGAAAATTGGAAAATACGTAGTAAATAAAAGTGAAAGATTAAATATTGGTCAAAAGTTTTTAAATCAGCTGATTGGTACAGAAAGTTGGGATTATATCGCACATGAGGCGCAGTTAATATATCCTGCTGACATCAATGAAGAGACTACTGATGGAAATCTTGATAGCGACTTTATTGACCATGTTATAACAGAATGGGGCAACTTTATTAAACTTGGAATGAATGCGGGCGAAACTAAAAGTATTATAACATATATACCGAGAGATCCTCAATTAGACTCCAGAGTTTATACCGATTCGTTATTAAACCTGTTGAATCATGAGCATTTTGAATTATTTTCCAAATACCTTAAAAATTGGCCTATTAAAATATTTTCAGTAAAAACGATACAGGATAACTTAGAAGCAAAACTAGAAAAGAAGGATAATAATGAAAAATTCTATTCAAAACAACTAATATACATTTACAAAGAAAATAAACAATATTCAAAGGCTATTGAATATATGATCAAGTATGAGGATAAGAGTCTGATTAATTTATTGTGTAGTCAGCCGTTACTCATAAAAGATCATGTAGATAATATCATGAATATCATACTCCTATCTTTTGACGGGTCCATTTCTGACCTGAAGAACGTCAAAGATTCAGATATTGATATAAAATTTGATAGAATACTTGATCTGCTAAGTAAAAATCTTGAAATTATATCTATCGACAAGATAATATCCAACATAAGGAGCAAGAAGAACGACGAAAGACATATCAATGTAGATGTATTGCTATTGAAATTATTTAAGAGAATTGAACAAGTGGATCCTTCTGTGAATAACCCTTACGAGAATTTTATCATTGAACTATTAGCTAAATACGAAATGAAAGAACTTCTTGATTTTTTGAAGAGAAAAACTCACTATGATGTTCATATGGCTGTTCAAATTTGTTTATCAAATAAAGGTTTATATCACGAATTAATATTTCTATGGGGTAAAATTGGTGAAAGTAAGAGAGCATTATCAATTATTATAAACGAGTTGAACGATCCATTGTTAGCTATTGAATTTGTCAAAAGTTGGGGCGACCCTGATTTATGGGATTTTTTGATAGAATACTCGATGGACAAACCGGAATTTGTTAAATTATTATTACAGTCTTATGATTTCTTAGGAAATCGATATATTAACGTTATACACGCCATAGATGGTGCAGAGACTATTAGTAAATACTCTCATAGCATTAAACGTACTTTACACGAAACCTCTGAAAGTTATAATGTTGACAAGAATATATTAAAGATTGTTGATGATGAAACTAATATATATGCATCGGAATTGTTAGGTTTGAGAAGTAAGGGGAAATTGTATATAACTGGGAAAAAAACATGGGAATCAAGGGACTTTGCTGGCTAGAACTTATAAAGAACGTAATAAAAAAGTTGCTATACCTTACCGCAGATTTTGTTAGTCCATTAAAAAAAGTGCATTTAAGTTTATATAAATTAAAAAGATAGTATATATTTTCATTCTAAACAAGATCTGCCAACAAATTATTGCTGTCAGTTATGCGTATATCAGAAGAGTTCCGAGCTATCTTGTAAAAAAATGTTTAGTAGAAGTAATATTAAGTGTATCATTCAAGTCCTGATTTGATAAGAACTTTTCTATTTGGGATTGCTCCACTTTAACTTTGTTGGCTTTCGTTATCTTTTGATTTGTCATTCTTATTTTTTTCATTAACATGGAATATTTGTATTTTATTTCATTAAGAGTAGATTTCGATAAGGTTATATTGCTATTCTCCGAATATTTAATAATCTTACCAAATGTCCTAGCAATATCAATATTAGTCTCCATTGAGTTCAAAGAAACCGCTGAATCAATTTCTTGCTCAAGAGGAGTCAACTGATCAACTGTACCTAGTTCATTATTTACATTCAAGGGAGATATTGACTTTACTAATTCACTAAAATCTGTCGATGGATAACCATCAACTGTGGGTACTGGATTACTAATACCCTTTTTCTCATTTACAATCGTTTGTGGTACCAATGAATTGAGGTTCATTAATGAACTCGAAATATTAGCATTATTTACACTAGTATTTTCAACATTATTTCCCATAAGAGATCCTGCTTGAGCATTAGTACTCATAATGCTATTATTAAGATTTTTTGTATCATTTGAGTTATTCATTGCGCTAGAAGCACTTGAAATTTTCGACATTGGCTTAGCAGGGCTAGTAGATGGGATTGAATTAGGGAACATCTCATTAAAGTATTCAGAGGGTTCTATTGGTAGATTTAATGGAATATCTCTCATAGTTATATCAGTCTCATTATTGATAAAGAGATTTGGTCTATCAATTAGTGTGCTTACATTGTATAAATTATTTTCTGGGCCTTGATTATATATACCATTAAGGAAGTTTTGTAAGCTTGTATCCATGTCATTAATAGTAATGTTTGTAGTATTGAGATTGGTATTTACATCCTCATAAGAATTCACGTTAAAGTTTCCCAATACTGTATTATTTAGTGCATTTAAATTTGTGGCAGATAGATTATTAAAGGTGCTATTCAGTTTATTCGATTCATGATCATTTATGCTTAAAAGTTCATCTTCGTCATCAAATTGAGATGTCACTGCACTATTCTCAAAACTGTTAAAATAGTTGCTCTGTGGTTCCATAGGTTCCACGATGGCGCTCTCTACTAGCTCTTCTGTACTAAGAAAGTTAGTGTTTTTATTTTCAATATTTAAGTCGAGTAACATTTCATATTCCCATTGTTTTACACAGTGGAATTGGTGACATAGAGTATTTAATTCTTGTTCTAAGGGTTCATTTTTTTTGAATGCTCTACTTATGTTACCATTTAATTCAATCTTATCATGAGGAATTATGCCGGAACTTTTCCAATTTGCCATAATTGTAGTAGCTGGGATATTACTCCAAGCTCTTCTTATAAATTTGAAAGCATTAGACATCGTCAGTTGACTTTGTTCAAAACTAATAAGAAATCTTTTTTTCGTCTTTTCCTCTATATTTCGTTGTAATTTTATTAATGCTTGATATTGTTGTATTCTATATCTGGTTTTAAATTCATCTAGTACACCCCAATTGAATGGTAAAAATCTTGAATTTGATGAGGTATAAACTAGAGTAATGTTTGTTAAATGTAAATTAATAAGTCTATGAGAGCATGAATCGTCTAAAACAATCCATATCTGCCTATTATCGGCGGCCAGTCGTTTGTCCCATCTAGCTAACCAATCATGGAATAGATTGCTTGTTAACCATGACTTCCTATTACTATGATATGATATACCGAATTTCTTTGCCATTTTTTCACCAAGGAGTGATTGTGATACGGGATCATTTGGTTCCTCTGGGAAATAATTTCTAAAACTTCTATAACTATTATATTTTCCTACAACTAATGGTTTCATCTTTTCAGACCCATCTAAATTTGTACATAGCATTACAGTGGCTACTTCAATTCTTCTCTGTATATTACTGGTTTCGTATTGTGCATAGTCTAATGGTAGGTTATAAGCTAAAAAAGTTTCATCTAATGTAAATAAGTCCTTAGCAGGTACTTTTGTGAAATAACCTTTTAAGTAATCTCTTTCTTCAAAAGTCCAAACTTTCGGAGGTTTTGGAGATTCTTCATCCAATATAGATACATTAACGTCCATTTTAGATAAGAAATTTGATATCCATTTATAACTGAATGAACCATTACCTTCTCGATGCTCGGCTGGAATTCGATGCCATATAGCCTGTGCAGTGTCTTGAATAATAGGTGAAGTAATGGGGATACCATTCCAAATACTTTGAGAGATCCACTCTTGAAGAATTCTACGAACTAAAGGATTATTAGGTTTTCTTAATACTGATGAGCATTTTTCATTATCTTTACAATTCATATAAGTCGAGCTCTTTGCCAGCAGTCTCGATATAGTTCCCTGAGAAGGTATCTTATTTAATTGAAAAGTATTGAATGCCCATTTTGCCAGTTCTAATTGCGTCCATTTGGGATGCCTTTCAGCCATAAGGCATATATTGTATTTTTGTTCTACAGAAAGCATGATTTTTTATTAAGGTAAAAATTTATTTAGTATTAAAAGTAAAGTAGTGGAAAGTAGTAACAAATAGATGCTGAGTTTTTACTAACGATTGTAGTTTTTATGAGAGATGGAATTTGGAATATGAATATAGTTATTTATTTCGATATGTTTTTATTATTAATTAATATCAGCCTTAGGGTTTCAAAATTTGTAGATCCAAAGACCAGTGGCTAAAAGTAAAAAGCACTTTCTTAAAATCAGAGTTTCCCAACCTCTCAACCAAAAGAAGTACACTCTTATGACCTCTTTAACCTTCTCAATATCCTATTATTTTTGAGTGCCATCGAGATTTTTTGCTCATTGAAATTTTTTTTCATCTTTAAAGTGGCAGCATCCACATAGTTGTGTGTCACAGTTAACGTTATGTAGTTTTTTTTCTTTGTAACGGACAGAAGCAAAATTTCTCACGATGGAATGTCATCAAAGTTCACTAAGATGAAGCATAGAGAAGTAGCAGGTTAAAGGTGACATTTAGCTAGATAACAAGTAATAGAAGCCCCGGATTCTGTAGCTAGAAAACACATTGGTTATATATTTGATAGATTACCCTTTTTTTTTTTGCTTTTTTTAAGTTTGGAAAGAAGTGTAAAGTTGAGGTTTCAGTACTGATCAATTGAAAAGTTACCTTTAAATTTTATTGAATTGCTGCGATTCAAGTGGGAAAAGTCTTTGATAGACCTTTGGATTTATTTTTTTAAAGATTAGTTTTTTTTTGGATTGAGCTTAGTTTGATTTAGCATGGCCCATAGAAAGTTACAACAAGAGATTGATAGGGTCTTCAAAAAGATCAACGAAGGTCTGGATATCTTCGACACGTATTACGAAAGGCATGAAAGTTGTACTAATAATCCTCCTCAGAAGGAAAAATTAGAAGCTGATCTTAAAAGAGAAGTAAAGAAACTGCAAAGACTGAGAGAACAAATTAAATCATGGCAGAGTTCGCCAGATATAAAAGATAAAGATAAACTTTTGGATTACAGAAGATCTGTAGAGACTGCAATGGAGAAATACAAAGCTGTAGAGAAAGCTTCAAAGGAAAAAGCATACTCTAATATAAGTCTGAAAAAATCTGAAACGCTTGATCCTGAAGAAAGAGAAGTACAAGAAACTTCAAATTACCTGTCACAAACAATAGATGAACTTGAAAGGCAATATGATCTTCTTCATATAGAAATTGATAGACTTATGGTACTAAATAAAAAGAAGAAGACATACTCTCAAGCTAATGATGAAAAAATTTCCAAATGCAAGAATTTACAATCGAGGTATAGATGGCATCAGCAACAAATTGAAATTGCATTAAGATTATTAGCTAATGAAGAATTAAGCCCGCAACTGGTTAATGAAGTTAAGGATGACCTTAACTACTATGTGGAGGCTAACCAAGATGAAGATTTTGTTGAAGATGAATCCATTTACGATAGTTTAAATTTGCAATCGAATGAAACTATTGCACGTGAAGTGGCCCAATATTTTGCTTCACAACAAGCTGATGAGGATAATGAAGAAGAAGAAGAAGTTTCTGCTGATATGGATCTTTCAAGTCACGATCTTTCAAAGTTATCGAAAAAGGAACAGAGGAAACTGGAGAGAGAAGCAAAGAAAGCTGCGAAACTCGCGGCCAAGAGTGCGCAAGCTATTGCGGCTTCTGAGGGTCCTAACATTACCGTTAATGCATCTTCCGTACCTGAGCAACCACCTTCTCCTATTGCTGAACCATCTCCAATAGTAGAGAATCAAGAAATTGAAATAACAACAAAAAGGAAAGCAACAAGTCCCTCAGGTACAACAGTGAAGGCAAGTACTCCTACAGTTAATATCAAGAAAACAATAACTGGAGCTACAAATGGATCTCTCTTGAATACAGCCAAGCCCAGTATATCTTCGGTATCATCAGATTCTCAAGGAACTCATACTCATATTCATCAAGGACAAAATGGCATAACGAGTTCAAGCATACTAAAACCTGCGACTGTACCTGCAAGACCAGCCGGGGAACTAAAATGGTCAGTGGCTGCATCTCAAAATTTAATTGACAAAGATAAGAAGGGAAACGTATCTTCGAATACTTCTACTGCCCCATCATCTGACAAAAACTCTCCTGCTAACATTAATGTTCCACCTGGACTATCAAACAAACCTATTTCTCAGATACTTACGAATCGTCTCGAAAAGAACAATGGCTCAGTTGATTCTGTATCTTCCACGACTTCTTCATCTGCAGTCACTGCCGCTGCAGTACTTGCAGCTGGTGCTGCTGCCGTCAACCAAAATAATCAGCAATATCATAGGAATAGCAATAACAATTCTCAAAATTCTTCTGATTATACAGCAACAAGATTATCTAATGATGAAGATTCAACTTTAATGAACTCTAATGTAATAATATCAAACATAGAAGAAAAGACCGAAACTGTTTCATCTGCAATAAGTCGGAAAGATGAATCTCTTAAGGCACTTGGTGAAGACACTAAAATAGACGATTCATTTGAAATAATACCTGATTATGAAACATCAAGTGATGAGGATGAAGGTAATTTAGATTCTGACGTGATTGAACCTCTAACACCTGTACAATTACAAGCAAGAGATGCCTTAAGGGCCGATCTTGAGTCTAGGTATCTTGAAGACTACGAATCACTTCTTTTGCCAAACGGTATAAAAGAATTTATTATGGGTACTGAAATTTGTCAAAATAATCTGTACTCAAGTGATAACAGGCTTGGAAGTTATAAACGCAGTGTAGACTTATGTCGAGTAGAAAGATTAACTGACGTTCCCAGCGGAGTTAATCCACCTAATCCATTAGATGCATTCAGATCAAGTCAAAAATGGGATATTGTGCGCTGCGGTATAGATGTAGGAAATAAAGATTTAACCTTTAATGATATTTTGGAGAATTTCAGAGGTTTAGAAATTTTCAGTTTATTTTATAACTATTATTTCTCTGTGACACCACTAGAAAAGAAAATATCTTTTGAGTTACTAAAAGAAAAGAATTGGAAGATATCGGCAAGTGAAAATATGTGGTTCTTTAGAAGTGGAGAAGTAAAATTTCAAGGAGAAACCTTTGAAGTCAGTGATTTCAAAATATTTAAACTGGATGATTGGTCAGTAATTGATAAATTCAACTTCAAATTGGATTATTCGAACTTAAAGTTCAACAATGCTCAACCTGCTGCACAAACAATGACTGACAATAGTTTAAATAATGGTTTAAGCCATGGACAACAACTTCTTCAACGATTGAAACAAGGTAAAATGGAACCAACCTCTTGAGATGACTTTTGTATGATTCTGAATGGGTATTTCGATGTTCTGCGATCTTATTTATTCCTTTTCTTCTACTTATATATTTTAAGTTTTTTATTTATGGTATGCGAATTTCAATAATTGTAATTATTTAAGAAATAACAACAAATTTTTTATTCTTACAATTAAATAAGTATATATACAGACCAGGTTAAACCTGCTATAAGGGTAGCAACTTTGGCAATCCACCAGGCATGTTGGATAGCAAATGGACATAATGTGTAGGTCCATTCCCATTTCAAGTCATTTTTGTTAAAGTGCCCTGTCACCAATCCTGTATTACCATGGAATTCACCCATCATTGACCTAACAGTAATTTCCTTCAATTGGAAATCAGATATTTCTGTTAGTGGTTCTTTAGTAGCGGTCCATGTACCATTTTCCTTTAATTTATTATATGTTATCTCACAACCTTCGTGATCATGACCAGTTAAGATCATACCGGGTTTATCATTATCGAATATTAAATTCAACACTCTATTTGTTACTTCTTCACTAATATGATTTTGAGATCTTAACATATTTGCCTTATAAGGTTCTCTTTCATAATTTTCAGGATAGAATCTAAATTCGTGAGGGTCAACACATAAACCTTCTTCTTTATAAAATGGAACATGTGTCAATAGAACTGTACTACCGGTGAATCTTCTTTCAAATAACTGATACAAGAATTCCCAAGTATAATCAATGAATTCTGGTTGTAATGCGGGTCCTTCTAATAATAAATCATTAAGGACAACTATTCTCCAAGCGTGTTCGGTATCGGCATCATATTCAATCCAGTAGTTATCTTTACCAAATATTTCATGGTATCTTGCCATATGTTGGTAAGTAGCATCACCAGAGTAACCAACATCATGATTACCGGTTAAATTGATAAATAAATAATCTTCATTATTTTCATCCCAAGAGTAAACATCGTTATAACCGAAATTAAATTCTTTATCCTCGGAATTTCTAATCTCGTTAAATTTATCTCCCCAAGTACTCCAATCGACCTTGTATAAGTTATCTTCATCATGGCTTTTATCCTTAATTGCTTGGATATCATGAGTATCTCTTTTGAATATTCTCTGCATGTATCTAATGGTTCTATTATAAAATTCAGAATCACCAATCCATTGTGAGGAGAAAAGATCACCCATAACAGCCACATGACTAGGTTTTAATCTTTTCTGCATAGTGGAATAGATATGACCTAGATAATAGTCATTACCGAAAGTATCTAACCTAGTAATATATGGAGTATTTTTCCATATACCTTTGATTTGAGGGTCACCCAAAACCATTAGATGGATATCCTCAGAGTTGTAGGTAGCCTCAGCATCATCATTGTTCCATTGTTTTATAACATCGTTTGCGTAACGTTTAGCATAAAAAGTAACCTTTTCTAAAGCAGAAAATGATGAATGTGGAGTGTTTTCAATAGAGGACTTATTCTTGTCATTTGAACAATTCCATGAGCATCTAGATGGATGAATAGAAGGGTATGTAAATATGAAAATGTTGGATAGCACAGCTATGACAGTTGCTAATATGGCAAATTTGAATAAATATTTACTTAACATCTTCCTCTTTTGGTTGAATTCTGGAAGATTCGATGTTGTTTTTGATAAATGGTAGAATCAATCATGAGATATTTCAGTGTATTATTAACAATGTGCACAGATCTAAAATTAAATTTCTCTCTCGAGCCTAAATTCGCGGTAAATATTCTTAGAGAGAAAAATTCAACAATAAATTATAAATAAATAAATAAATGAATGAATGAATGTCACTGTCATTATCATGTTTTCTCTTATTTAAATAAGCATATGTATTTTACAGAATGTGGGAAACAGCTATATATGAGAAGGTATGAAAAGAAAAAGTAAAAGCAGGAGAAGCAAAGAAGCTAAGCATTTCTTGTGTGTCTTGTACGAACGAATCTTTCTTCAGTACCCAATAATAATTGTTCAAATTTTTTGGCTTCTTCTTCTTCTTCTGGTGATCTTCTTGCCCTTTCGAATTTATTAGCAATGAATAATAAACCTTTAGCTTTAACTACTCTATCCTTTAAGGATAAAGTTTCATCATGTAGAATTTTATTACATACATCTCTTACTTTTCTAATCAATTCGAATTTTGAGATAGCCCAAAGGAATGATAAAGTTTTACTTGCTGTGACAGATTCTAATCTTCTACGTTCTTCTTCTGTCAAGTTTTCTTGATTAGATTCACTTATTATCTCAGCATTTTGTTGAGCGTCTAAACCAGAAGATAAAAGGTGGAAACCGGCTTTAAAATCTCTAGCGCTATCACGAACATTTGTGAAGATTTTAGATAAACCTAAAGTTTTATTTTGCATAATGAAATTATTAGCCTTTGTCTTATAGACCAAAGCTAAGATATGTAACAATTCAATACCAAAACTCTCTAATTTTAAACTTTCGATATCTCGATCTAATCTTCTTTCAAATTTATCTAATTTATTATCTTTAACGGCAAAATAAAATCTTTCTAATTTATAATCTAATTTTTCAGCTAATTGATCAACTTGAGTCTTAATATCTGTATATCTTTGATTTTCCAATTCAGTAAGCCTTGCTTTTTGAGCATCAGTTAAAGTTGAACCTGAACCTTCTTCTAAGAGTTCTTGAGTTTGATTCATTTGAGCAAATAGAGAGAACTCACCAATCCATTCACGAAATTCTTTACCACCAAAAATTAAATGGAAATATTCAGTTGCATCAGTAAAACCATCTTCAGGGATAGCTTTATCTTTACCACCAGTATCATACTTAAATCTTAAATCTTTACTACTTAAGACTTCATAAGCTTTTTTAACTTCTTTTAAGTTTCCCTTGGATAATTCTGAAACAATTTTAGTACTACTTTCTGTACCAGATGGTATAGCAGAGGTTAATTTTTTATGGAAGGCTTTCTTGATATCAACAGTTGAAGCAGTTGGTTTAACACCTAGAATATCATAATATTCGGTTTCCTTTACTGACTTTTCCTGAGAACCACTATGAGTTGAAGCTGGCATAATTATATTGATTTTTACTATATATAAGTATAAATAAGAAGATATTTTTAAAAAATATTTAAATTACATAAAAGATAAAATGTGACAAACGTAAGATTTAGTAAGCCACATGTACCTGTCTAAAATCATTTCAAATATATATATATATTCTCACAATATCACTGAAAAAAGAAATAGAAGAACGAAAGCGAACAGGTAAATCCGTGGGACCCCTTTTCTTTTTATTTTCGTTTGTTTACGGCATTCCCGCACCGTTTCTTTTCGTGGATCTGCGCAACTGTCAAAGCTGAAAAAAAAGACAGCGCGCTAATCAGCCGTGCCTTTATTTGCAGTGTTTCCAGAACACCGTGCGGCCGTTTTACAGGGTCCGAGATCCAGCAAGATCCAGAGATCTAGCGAGACGCGCTTAAATGGGAGAGGAGGTCTGCAGCGGTCTCTGAGGCATTGCTGACGTAACGTAGC
This sequence comes from Kazachstania viticola, assembly GCA_030571575.1. NCBI lineage: Eukaryota > Fungi > Ascomycota > Saccharomycetes > Saccharomycetales > Saccharomycetaceae > Kazachstania > Kazachstania viticola. The sequence goes on from JAJLXZ010000163.1 coordinate 14,885, forward strand.
AAAGGTTCTTTCTCACGTGATAAAGTGTCCCATATAAGCGGAACATCATGAGACACGAACTGATCGAATCCCCGACAATAGATGAAGACAGCTATCAAGCCCAGGTAGATGAACAGTAGGCGTTTAAGGATGGTGACTACGTTTAGTAATAGTTTCCATGATAGGTAGAGGATGGTGATGGAGAGGATGATCATGAAGAGGGTGGGGTAGTTCTTGCTGAATGCGGTAATCACCGGTATTGAAAATTGCAATAATCGAATCATATACCGGATAATTAAAACAATATACTCGGTGATATTCTGTTCAGTGGTTGCAACAGTCATGTCTCTTAGCTTGTAGTTAGTTATTGATGGCGGTTTCCTCTCTTGCCTTTATGCAATAGATGGATGAGTGCTACTTTATTGATATAATCCTTTAAAAACTCATTGCGCAATTCATCGGGTAAAAAAAATTGGAAACAAAAACAAAACCAAAATTGGAAAAGACAGAAAAGTTTTATTTTGTCACCGTTTATTCTATTTTGTTGAGAGGTGTCAGAAAAATTATATACTAAATATCATTGGGTTTATTGGAATTTCATGTGAATGAATTTTTGAAATATATATAGTTATATAGAAAAAATATTATTGTAAAATTCATGGAAGGTCAATGGGATTTGATAATATCTTCTCTTCAAGATATATACAATGCGAATGAGGTGACACAATTCGATGATGATGATACGAGAAAGAGATTGATATGGGAAAATATAAATGATGCTAATTTACAATATCATTTAAGTGATTTCCAAGAACATATGGAAAATTTAAATAGAGCTCATAGGTTGTTAGATACAATTAGATCGAATTTACAAATTGTCCTCGATGCTAAGAAGAAAAATGACAATGAAGTTAAAGATTCAAGTGTCATTACTAGCGATAACTCAATCGATACAACTAATATTGGCACTGCAAAGAGAAGCCCTACCGGTGGTAAAAATATTGCATTAGGCAGACAATATTGGACAAGTCAATTCAACCCTTTAGATCCTATTACTGTTGGATCAGAAGTCGCTTATAAACCTAAGAAGGGAGGCGACGGAGAATGGTTTCAATGTGAAGTCATTAAAGTCTTTACAGATGGTTTAAAATTTGAAGTAAGAGATCCCGAACCAGATGAATTTGGAAACACTGGTAAAGTTTTCAAATGTACTTGGAAAGAATTGCTACTTATTCCAAACATCAATACAAAACCTAAATCAATCCTAAACTATCCATCGGGCACGAAAGTATTGGCAAGATACCCTGAAACAACAACTTTTTATCCTGCAGTAGTCATCGGAAACAAGAGAGATGGTACCTGTAGGCTGAAGTTTGACGGAGAAGAAGAAGTAGACAAAGAAACTGAAGTGCCCAGAAGACTAGTACTACCGTTTCCAATGGTCTCATCCACACCAGCAAAGAAATAACATCGATATTAGCTGTTTATATCACTAAATAGCAGCTTATATACGTCTATAATTGAATCACAGCCAACGACACAGTGTAGAAAGTAACAATCTACGACATAGAAATTATTATTAGTGCGAAAAAATTAACGACATGAAATTGTAAAATTCAACTTCTGGAATACATGAAATGAGTAAAAAGATTCAATATATGATTCCTACATCAATTGCTATTGATTTGGGTAGTAAAATCAGTAAGATACAAACATGGATCAACCACTAGGAAGTTCAAACTATGTATGTTTTCAATTTTAATTTTTTCCCGCCACTTTAACTGGAGCTAAGTGATTTCTTATCTCACTAATTTTCAAAAACTTTACTTCATTTCTCTTTAAATAATTTGTGTGGCATTATAAAACGGTATGAGCTGGGCTATGGTGAATATTATTGGGAGATAGGGAGGGATACAGTTTGCTTGTGTTTCAAGAGAAGTTTATAGGTTGTTGATTAGGGTATTAGATCAACCAGTAAGATTCATTTCATAAAGGGTTTTGCATTTTATTTGGGTAGTTGAAAGTCCAAAAGGGGAGAAAAGAATGATATATGGAAGTTAGGGTGATAGGGAATGACACTTTATCGAATCAGTTTCCTTTATTTATTTTTTAAACAATGACTTCTATTTACTAATACTTTTTTTGTTTTCTTTTTCTTTTTTCTTTAAATCAATATAATAGTAATAAAAATATATATCACATTATTATTTTTATTAATCTTTTATTGTATTCAATTTAATTTACGAAAAAAGAATGTTATTCTTTACCTGTTTTACAGAATCGCAATCGTAGTAGATCAAGATCACCAACTCGTCGTCGTCGCTTTAGCGATGACAGACAAGATTTTAATGACAACAGAAGAAGAAATTTTGGACCTAGAAGAGGGAGAAGAGGGGGTGGTAGAAGAGGTAGTGGAAGACCCTTCCCAAGAGATTCTTTCGGACCTGGTCCAAGAAGATCTCATGAAACACCTTCAAATTATACCCAAAATTTTGAAAGAAATTATGATAATAGTGTTTTCGTTGGAAACTTGTCCTTTGATTGTACATCTGATGATCTGAGAGATTTCTTTCAACAAATTGGTCCTATAGTGAGTGCGGACATTATCACTAGAAGAGGTCGCCATAAGGGTATGGGTACTGTGGAATTTACTAATCCTGCTGATGTAGATGAAGCTATCACACAACTTAACGGGGCTGATCTAATGGGGAGAGATATATTTGTTAAACAGGATTTACCACCTCCAGGTGAACGTCTACCTCCACCTCCTGCTAGTACTAGAGATTCTAATTTTGAGTATGATGATTACAGTAAGAGAAGTTTTGGTGGTAGTCCTCTAAGCAGTCAAGGTTTTGAAGTTTTCATTATTAATTTACCATACACTGCAACTTGGCAGGATTTGAAAGATTTATTTAGACAAGCTGGAAATGTTTTAAGAGCTGATGTGGAATTAGATTATAACGGTTATTCCAGAGGTTTTGGTAACGTTTTCTTCGCTACTCCTGGTGAAATGCAAAATGCTATTGATATGTTCAATGGTTATGATTTTGGTGGTAGAGTTTTAGAAGTTAGAGAAGGTCGTTTCAATGATTATAGTCAATTTGACCAAGGTAATATTCCTGTATATGGTACCGAACCAATACCAAGAAATGCTTCCATCAATTACGATAATGATGCCAGAGACAACATCCCAGTAGGTGAACCACACATGGGACAAGATGATAAAGAGATCTATAATAATAATAGAAAGGAGTCTCTACCAAAGTTTTCAGAGTTCACAGATGGTGTAACTGGGGGTGGAGAAGCCAATAACTTAATTTACTGTTCTAATTTACCATTTTCTACAACTATTAATGATTTATATGAATTGTTTGAAAGTCTTGGTAAAGTAAATCATGCTGAACTAAAATTTGACTCAACTGGTGCTCCAACTGGTATTGCCGTTGTAGAATATGAACAAATCGAATCTGCTGAAGTTTGCATCAATAAATTGAATAACTATAACTATGGTGGTAATGATTTGGCAGTTTCCTTTGGTCAAAAGGTATAACCTTTTCCTCAAAAATAGTTCATTAATGCAAGATATTTATACTGTTCCTCGTATTGAATTAAGTATGAGAATTTTTCAAAAATTATATATAACGTTAAGTCAATAATCCAAAGTCAGTTCAAGAGGAAAAATAAAATAGAAATAGTATTTTTGGTGTAAATAATTATAGTGTCTGTTTAAAATATATGGGTATTTAGTGTATATATAATTTTTCCAATGTTAAAAATTTAGCTTTCAAATTGCAAAGCCCTTCCTTCAGAAGGAAATGTATCAAGGGTATCATCAGCGTCCACAAACTCACCTAAGAAAGCATAGGAAGCATCATTTACTAAAAGATCTGAATATAGATATTCATCAACTGATTCATTATCTATATTGAAAGACGCCTTAATCTCGTCGTTGTTTTTATTCTTTATGGGAGTCTTGTCAGGCATGCGGCTGAGATTAGTAAAATCTATCTTACTAGGCGATATCCAAATAGGATCATCGTCATTATCTTTCTCTTCTTCTACTTCCATCTTGTTGGCAGATTCGTTTGCAGTCACTTTCAAAGCCTTGTAAGATAATATATTTTTCGGTAATCTATATACCACTGGTGCCTCTTTTCCTTTTGTTAAATCAGGAATATTCTGAAATATCTTCGGTTTAGTCCGTGTTACTTTTTCTTTAGTAAAACTTTCATCTTGAACTGTTGTTTGGCTCTCGAAAGTCATGTTAAATGAACTAAATTCAAGATCATCCAGTAGAGGTTGTTCTTTTTCAGAGCCAATTTTCTCATAGTTTTGTCTGGCATCATCAAGTCTGTCAGATGCTTTACTCTCAGTAAGATTATTATCAGTCTCATCAATTCTAGTAGATTCAATGTTACTAATTTCCTGACTAGAGTCTGTCATTTCGTCATTTTCACTCTTATTTGATAAATGCCTTTGTTGTATAGTATGATAAGAGATTGTATCATAATATTCCTCTGCTGGTGTTGCTATAGGAATGGATTTTGGTCCTTGATCCCATTCATTAAATACCGCTCTAGGAGATTCTTTGATGAGCAAGTCGTTTGAAGGAACAGCCACTAATTCAGGATTTACTAAAATTGAACGTTTTTCATTTTTAAACTCACTTGAATAGCTTTCATCTTTATTTCCTACACCTTCAAACTTTTCTGGCTCTTCTTCGCCATTAACTGAAAATTCATTATGTTCGGCGTGAGTGGCAGCAAATTGGTGAGGTAACTTCGGATTATCTAAATTGTCATGCTCAACATCAGCACTTACTAGTTCTTTACTATTCATTTTATTAACATATCTTACAGGTGATTTGTTGAGAACTTTAAAGGTGCTTATCTTCTCCGGAGATAAAGTAGAGGGTATAGGAGGGATTCTAAATACATTCTCCAACTTTTGACGAATTATATCTTCATTATATTTATCCTCTAATAAGTCTTTACTTGAAGAGACACTAGATGTGTTGGATTTTGGTGTGACTGGTTTTGAATCCATTATCTTTTCATTTGTATCGCCCTTGTCACTTATTGATGTACTGGAGTGGGCTTCAGTAGTTTCATTTGCCTGTCCAATATTACCGGCAAAATCTCTGAACGCATGAACAGATTTGCCAGTTTGTGGTTTGTTTACTAGCAATTCGTCATTTAAGGAAGTTTGGCTATTCAAACGGACCCAGTTATACTGTGCATCTGATTCATCCAGTACCATTCTCATATCCTTGAACAATTCTATGAAAGAGGGAGATTTGTCGAAATTAATATTACTGACCTTTGATTTTTTAGGCGATGGTAAAACTGGAAAGATAGGAGCCTTCTTTAGAGAAGTTTTTACCTCAATTTCAGATTGTTTAGTAATATCTATATCTTCTTTCTCTACTGGAACATCTTCTCTTATTGCTTTTACATGAACTGATTGGATGTTATTAGAATCATTCTGAAGTACTTCAGCATTTGATGGTTTCTCCATTTCTTTATTAGGTTCATTAGCAATACCCTTCTTGAAAGCTTTCGTTGGAGGGATAAAGTCACCAAAGAGATCGTCATGAAATAACTTACTCTGATGAGAGACATTTCTTTTCAATTTCAAAGCTGAGGTCATACTTGTGTCTATTATTTGATCATTTACTATGTCGTCTACAATTTCGCTATCTTCTTTAGTTTCTGTAATTTCTTCGATATCACCATTTTCAGTTGGTGAAGATCCAGTTGATACCTTTTGCTCTGCAGTTGAATTATCCAACGATATGGAATCTAGCTTTGTTTGATTTTCAGATCTTCCACCCATAATATCTAAGAAAACATTAGGAACTATCTTGTTTTCCTGACCCTTATCAGAACTATCTTCTTCACTGAAATCGTTGATACCAACCGGCTGTTGGTTAGAAGCGAAATTAGTATTGCGCACAACTGAACTAATTCTTAAATTTTCATTTTCCCTAGATGCTTCCTTTATACTGTGAGCTTCCTCTACTTCCTTGTTTGTGTTAGACTTTTCCTCAACTTTTCCTACTATACTGTTGGTGATTTGATCATTCGACTTATTAATGTCTTCTTTCTTTTCTAGTACTCTACCTTTAGTCTTTGGAACCTTTGGTAAGTCCTTTTTAAAATTATTATTTACTTTTACAGTCTTTTCAATCGGCTTAGAAATAATTTTCTGCTCAGAGCTGATTAAAGGAGTTTTTTTATTCTTATTTTTGGAGAATAAGCTTTTCAAGTTACCAATAAAACTCGATCTTTTCTCCCTTTTCTGATTCATTACTGATGTATTTTTGGCTGTTTTAGGGCTTTTTAGAACCTTACGTTCAGTCCTGACTGCATCGCTTTTCCCTTTCTTCAGCAAACTCTTGGAAGCTGTATTAGTCTTACTTTTTTGAGAATAGTTAAGGTCACTGGTATTACTTCTGAAAGTTGTGATAGTTGCGTAAGACTTCTTTTTTTCTTCATTAGTTTGTTCTAATATTGTAGATTGAACAGGTATAGTTTCAATCTCAGTCTTATTCTCAACTGTGGAGTCGCTAATCTTCATTAAGTTTTCATTAAACTTTTTATTTATTTGGATAAGGTTTCCAGCAAAATCTGAATCGAGTGAAGAATAGCTCTTAGGGAAACATGAAATGATATTTTCCAATAAAGACTGCACTAGCTTAGAAGGTTCAACTTTGATTGTCTTTGAATAAGAAGAATTATCAATAAAGTGGGATGTCAATATATTAAGTTCGATTAGTTCAATATTATTAGCATTTGTGAGTTTAGCAAAAAAAGCAACGTCAAGTTTATGTTCTTTGAGAACTTCCTGGGTGGGTTCAATATTAAGGAACAGACTATATTTTGATTTGATTTTTTCATTGGTGAAGGCTTCCAATTCATGTGCTGTGGAATAAAGTATAGTATCATTTTTTGTAGCCCTAAATAAGTGAAAAGCTGTATCTTTTTCCAAAATTTTAGCCTTTGTTATCAAATCTGCAACATATTCTGTATCATTAGTTTTAGAAGCTAATTGACATATGAAAGAAAACGCGTTATTCTTATCTTTTACGTTATCGAATCGTAACATATTTTTGTCAAATAATGAGACAAATATATCATCAATATAAGCATATTGTTTAACTTTAAGTTTAGGTATCTTTGAGGGTAAAGGTACTTCATTAGCCAAAGAATTCATTAATATGTCAGATAGTAGTGGTTTATGTGGGCCCATCTTACTATAGTACTCGGCATAATCGACTATATCCAGGAATACGACATAATCGCTGAATATAACAAGTAGATTTCTCTCATTCCGTTCACTAGAATTCAATACATCAAAAACACCAACCACTCTTCTTTTCAGCCATTTATATTGTAGTTCCACTGGCCATCCCTTCGCCAATTCTGTTAGAATTTTCCCAGATGGTGTAAATACTCTGGTATTATAAGAGCTCATTGGCTTATCTAGTTTTCCAAACGAATCTATAATATCAATTATGTTATTGTAACACTTTTCACCAGTGTCTTTATTCTCTTGATTTGTCCATTGTTTCGATTGCCATAGTCTATCCACAATCAATTTTAATTTCAATAATTTTTCTTGTGGACCTTTTATTATCGTTTCAATTTTCATTTCACTGTATAATTCCTTCTGGGGTATTACATGTTCAAACTTCTTGAAAAAAAGTTTAATATCTTTATTGAATTTCTTAGTGGCAGCTTCGTGTCTTGTATAAGCTTTGTAAAAATAAGGTATAGTAATACTAGAGGCCTTTAATATCTCTAAAGAACCAAAAGGGGAAGCTGATTTCAATGAATCTAAAAATATACAATTAATTCTAGTGACCTCATCAATCGTAGGAGGGAAAAGTCTGTTCAATTTTGAGGTTGAAAGGCCTTCTATCTCTCCGTTTAGGACCTGAACTCTCAATACGATAAGGAATTTTTGAAGGAATTCAACTAAATCGAATGTAAATTTGGATTGAAACTGTAATAATTCTTTACAAATAGCTTGAATTAATGGATCATCATTCTCATTGGCATTTTCATCTTCTGGTGGTTTATATGCATATTCCGTCTGCTCAGGCGAGTATTCAGTAATTGCATCAAAGAGTTGTTCCAGTTGTTCACCCAAATGGAATACTAATTTATTATTTGCCTCTATGTTGTTCCCTTTATTTTCATACACAACGTCTAGTAAAGTTGATTTAACAGATCTAGGTTGAAGAACACCATAGGATATTAAACTTTTACCGAATAATTCAGGAGAGATAGATGTTATCAACTTACAACTACTGGCTAACTCGCCGGCATATGTAGGATCGTATTTGGATTTTATTTTTGTAATTTCATTCGGTTTTATTTTGTTTATATCAGCTTCTGATAATTTCGCAAATTTTTGTAAAAGTGAAATAGCTATACATTTCTTTACATTGGAATTCTTATCATCACCTTCAAGATTTTCAATTGCAGGATAATATGGAGAATTTGCAGATATATTAATAGAATTGAAGTGTGTTACTCCAAGCTTATCTAACACTAAGGAGCTTATTTTCTCAGTTTGTGGATCTTTATAAATGCATATGAGGAAGAATCCCCAAAGAAGATTATCTGTATTATGATATATAACAGAATGAGGAAACACATCATTTTGCCATTGATCTACTGATCTCTCACTTACCCATTTGTTCTCATTACAAGCCACACTATTTAGTAAATTTTTGAAAAGCTTCATACTGAAATCAGTAGGGATAGCAGCTGTAGCTTGTTCCTGAGAATATAATGATGAAAAATCATGATTATCATTCATCTTTTAATTTTGGTTTGGGACAATAGTGCTAAGGTAAGCAAAGTTTAATTAGGATTTTTTTTTCAAAATAAGCTATAACACAATGGTACAAAGTCGATAAATGTGCAGTTCTAAATAAGACGATATGGATTATCAAGTGATGCTAGATCGGTAGTATCAATGGTTTATGCTGTATGTTTTTTATTATTTTGGCCTAAATTTTCCTTCGCATCGAGAAAATTGGCGAATTACCTAAATAGGAATCAAAATTGTTTACATGTTGTAAAATATTAGATACTGATTAGTTGATGAAGCCAATGAGTAGCTTGATTGACATATTATACCACTATTCAGAGCAGTATGCCCAATATGTCAATTAACTTGTACTCGAAATTGCAATGCAACAGCTCCTACAAGTTGTTGCAAGTTACACCGGATCTATTGGAGGTTCTTAAAGGCTCTCAAAAGAACAATGAAGACAGCTTGCTTACTTTTAAATCCTTCAATGACGATTCATCGAATGTAGTACTGTGCTCCAAGGATAAAACATGGATTGTTAAGCAGAAAGATCATTCTAATACCGTGTTACTAATGGAGGAGTTCAAACCCGAAACTGTAGAAGAACTTCCAGAAGAATCTCTTTTAGGTTTACCAAAGCCTGAAAGAGATATGTTAGGATTTGCCAGGACCACATATGAGTACGAAGCTAGGAAGACTGAAGGCCAACTAGATTTTAATCTTGTCCCGATATATAATGGAGAAAGCGACTTCCCAAATAGTGATTCAAGTAATCGAGTGAAAACATTTGATGACTTGTTAGAACATTCACCATGTTCTGAACAAGAGTCTAAACAACTTTGGTATAAGATAGGTGGAAGTGAAATAGGTGGGCATATCTGTATTCTATCTTCTGATTTTCTTAATAAAGCTTTGCATGTTACATTAATGAGTGTTATGGCTGAATCTATGGATCTCAAATTGTTAAGATTGGATGAATCTTTTACAGCTGTAAATAAGGATATGGATGATGGATTTTGTCCCTATACTAAAGAAGTTGTAAGTACGGTATTAAATAAATTTGGCCAACGTAATGTTGACGATCCTAATACGTGGAGCCTTGACATGAATAGAATTGCCAAATGGTATGGAATTCAAGCTTTAAGAAAATACGCAAGCAAGATAAATATACCTGTGGATGAATTTTTAATCAAATGGAAATCTATGTTTCCACCATTTTTCCCAAGTGATATTGATATTACTATGCTAAGAGGTTCTTTCTATAGACCCAATGATACAAATGTACAGTATATATCGAAGGAAACGTTACCAATGGACCCCAAGGAGAGATTCAGGATGTTATTCAAGCTGCAATCTCAATGGCTTCTGGAAGATATAATACCGTTCATCGATGAGCTCAATACAAAGGGAATCAAGATAGATAACTTCATTATGAAATACGCCAAGCGGAAACTACTGGGTAAGAAAACTACCATTGTAACCAGTCGATAATCCTCATGAACAGCTCCCAACTACCACTCTTGTCCTTTTATAACCACCAGCAATATCTTCACCACTACTACCCATACTGTTTTATGAATACTGTCAGTGCACGTGACCGATTTACTATTTGGCACCCCAAATTTCCACAGTGAGCAATTAGCGAAAAATTAAGAGATGAAGAGCCATGAATGCTGCTTATAAATCATCTTGCAAATACGCATCAGTTATAGACGACTTCTATAAAGTGGTCTGGTATTAGTATTATCTGGTATTTTACATTTGTTATAGCGTTTACATTTTACCTGATTTTTTAGTATTTTTTGGATTTATTATATTAGTTACAAGGGCAATCTTATTGTATAGGTATCGCAGATAAAGGATATAACGAAATAGAACATATTATTGTAAATACCTACTCTGCCAAATATATTAGAATCGTTTTAATAATACATAATGTTGAGGAATACTATATATAAGATATCAAGAACAACACCTCTTCTCCCTAGGACATTTCCAGCGGTATCGGTGAGAAATGTATCCAGAGTACTCCCACAAAGATTTTATTCTCCTGCTGTTGCTGTAGCTGAAGTCGCACAAGAGAAAGATGATGACTTTTCTTTAGAGACTCATACTGATATCCAAGCTGCTGCAAAAGAACAAGCTAATATCAGAGCTGCTGCTAATTCTTCTGCTGATGTAGTTACATCCGGTACAACTGCTTTAAACCATGCATATCAGGAAAATACTGGTTTTGGTACAAGACCTATATATCTAGATATGCAAGCTACTACACCAACTGATCCTCGTGTATTAGATGTCATGTTGAAATACTATACGGGTCTGTACGGTAATCCTCATTCTAATACCCATGCATATGGTTGGGAAACCAATAAATCTATTGAAACCGCAAGGGAACATATAGCAAATTTAATTAACGCTGACTCTAAGGAAATCATATTTACTTCTGGTGCCACTGAATCAAATAATATGGTAGTTAAAGGTGTAAGTAGATTTTTCAAAAAGACAAAGAAACATATCATCACGACGAGAACTGAACATAAATGTGTACTTGAAGCCGCAAGAAGTATGATGAATGAAGGTTTTGATGTTACATTCTTAAATGTTGATAGTAATGGTTTAATTGATTTAAATGAGTTGGAAAAGGCAATCAGAAAAGATACTTGTTTAGTCTCCGTCATGGCTGTAAATAATGAAATTGGTGTCATTCAACCAATTAAAGAAATTGGTAAAATTTGTAGAAAGCATAAAGTATATTTCCATACTGACGCTGCACAAGCTTTTGGTAAGATACCAATTGATGTAAATGATATGAATATTGATCTTCTTTCTATATCATCTCATAAAATCTATGGTCCAAAGGGTGCAGGTGCTTTATACTTAAGAAGAAGACCAAGAGTTAGATTAGAGGCATTGTTATCAGGTGGTGGTCAAGAAAGAGGTTTAAGATCAGGTACATTGGCTCCACCAACAATTGCTGGATTTGGTGAAGCCGCTAGATTAATGAAACAGGAATATGAAGCAGACACAAAGCACATTAAAGAATTATCTGATAGATTAGTCAATGGGTTACTATCCCTTGATCACAGTACATTGAATGGATCTGCTTTACATCGTTACCCTGGTTGTATAAATGTATCATTTGCCTATGTGGAAGGAGAATCTTTATTAATGGCCTTAAGAGACATTGCATTGTCGTCTGGTTCAGCTTGTACTTCAGCATCATTAGAGCCATCATATGTATTACATGCTTTAGGTAGAGATGATGCGCTGGCTCATTCTTCTATTAGATTCGGTATCGGTAGATTTACTACTAAAGAAGAAGTTGATTATGTTATAAAGGCAATTCAAGAAAGAGTTAAATATCTAAGAGAATTATCCCCATTATGGGAAATGGTTCAAGAAGGTATTGATTTGAATTCTATTGAATGGTCTGGTCATTAATCTATTTTTCTTCATTCTGTACATATATATAATATTATTATTTGTTTTACTATCCTTATTCCTTTGTTAAATAATTAATTTCTGTTATTTTTGTTTCTTTTTATTTATCAAATATTACATTTTTATTTACAAGTGTTTTAAGACAGTAATTTCTTTACAGCAGCTGCAACGGCATCACCAACTTCACTGGTACTGTTAGAACCACCTAAATCACCAGTTCTAACACCAGAATCTAATACTTCTCTAACGGCAGTTTCAACAGCAATACCTTCTTCAACTAAATTTAATGAAAGTTTTAACATCATAGCTGCTGATAAGATGGTAGCTATTGGGTTAACTTTGCCCTTTTCTAAATCTGGAGCTGAACCATGACATGGTTCATACAGCCCAAAGGCAGAATTAGTGTCTGGTAAAGATGCCAAAGAGGCAGATGGTAATAAACCTAATGAACCAGGGATAACAGAGGCTTCATCAGAGATAATATCACCAAACATATTACTTGTAATAACTACACCATTTAATTGAGTTGGATTCTTAACTAGAATCATGGCAGCGGAATCAATCAATTGATGTTGAACGGTTAAATTTGGAAATTCTTTATCCATTGTCTCTTGAACTGTTTTTCTCCATAATCTAGAAGATGCAAGAACATTTGCCTTATCTAGAGACCATACAGGTAACGGAGGATTGTGTTGTAAAGCTAAGAAAGCAGCCATTCTTGTAATTCTTTGAACTTCTGGTACTGTATATTTTTCATTATCCCAAGCAACCCCATCACCATCGTCTTCTTTCCTTTCACCAAAATAGATACCACCAACTAATTCCCTTACAATAGTAATATCAGTACCTTTAGCAAATTTTTCCTTAATTGGAGAGAGATCAATCAAAGACTCGGAAGCAAAATTGCATGGTCTTAGATTAGCATATAATTGAAGTTCTTTACGGATCTTTAATAACCCTTGTTCTGGTCTTACTGAGCCCGTACCCCATTTAGGTCCACCAACGGCACCAAGTAGTACAGCATCAGATTTCTTGGCAGCTTCTAAAGCTTCATCTGGTAATGGTACACCAGTAGCATCAATAGCAGCACCACCAATTAAATGATGTTGGAAGTTAAATTTGATATTTGGACGAGCTTCGGAAATTGCATTCAAAACTTTAATAGCCTCAGTTGTAATTTCTGTACCAACATGATCACCTGGTAATACTACAATTGTCTTTGACATTTCTAAAATATGGATATTTGTTATTATGGTTTCCTTAAATATTATTATAGGGGAATATAAAATTTTCGTATTTATTTAAATAATACTTGGAGAAGAAAGGATGCAAATTGCAATTGTACAATAAAAATCCATACTCTTAAATAGTAATTGTATTTATACTAATCCAGTCCCAATAATAAAATCATTTTAATGACTAAATCTCTTTGAAAAGTTTACTCACAGTTACAACAATAATTAGAAAGATTTTACATTAAGGAAAAATGCCGGTTACGGTCAAAATAAATAATAGTTCGGCCTGTCATTTTAATTTCCCAATTAGGAAACTTGAGATGTCACAAAATAAGCAAATAGTTTAAATGATTGGTGTTGATTTATTTTTGTATTATACAGATGATATATGATAGTATCTAATTTAATTTGGCAATCAATGCATCGATGTCAACTTGAATAATTGGAGCAACAGCAGAGTTAGAGAATTGACGATGTTTTGCTTCAGCTTCCTTTTGTCTAATTTTCTTTAATCTGTTTAATGAGTTGAAACCAGAAACTTCTCTATTAAGTTTGAATGGTAATAAGAAAAAATTTGCAGTTTGGAAAGAGTCACCCATGGAGTTAATTTCATGAATAATATCTTCTATACAAATAATACCTTCATCACCTAATTTTTCTTCTACGATGTTATTATCATTTAAAATAATGTCATGTTCCTTTGGATCTTCTGGTCTCTTATACAAGATTCTTCCTCTCTTTTGAATTAGAGAACGAATAGAAGATAATGATGGTTTACCAATGACAATATATGGTGCAATTAATTTTAGTAGAGGATATGTGGAAGAAGTTAATTTTAAGAAAACACCTGTATTAAGTTCTTGTAATCTCAATAAGGATAATATTTTAAAAGCTTTATGTGGAATATTAACAGCATTAGGACCTTTTACTCTAATGACAAATAATAGAGTATCCTTACCATCATAGGTAATCTTTTCCTTGATTAAATTATCTTCTTCATCATCATCTTCAATAATGTCTTTAGATTCTTCAGAATCATCAATCTTCCTTTCAGTAATCTTTAAAATAAAATCTTTAGTAGATGGTAAATGATCAAGATCATTTCTTGATTTCTTCAACTCTAACTTAGAGATTCTCTTGATTCTCTCCTTTTCCCTGGTAGTAGCCATGGTCTTAGCAGCAATACTTTCTATTCTGATAAACTTCTTCTTATTCTTTTGCTTCAACTTCTGTTGCTCCTCTCTTCTCTTAGTAGCAAGTTCTTGCTTTTCAATTCTGGTTCTGTCGGCATTTCTCCTCTTACGCAACAGAATTTCAGGAGTAGAGTCTAGTTTCTTCGCAGTGTTGGTAGCAGACATTGTTCTTCGATACGTGATACACTCTCAGCAACAGATCTAGGGCCCCAAATACCAAACTTTCTCTCCAAATCTTGCAATTTCTACTACAAATTTCTCTCTTCTACCAGTTTTTTTCCAATGCTCATCGATAAAAAAACTGAAAAATTTTATGTCACTTTAAACAGCGCCTCGTCTACAGCGATTTGCAGTTTCCCGCTAAATTTCACGCTTCTGATGGATCGGTTGCTACTCACAACGGATTTTTGCAGTGGATAATGAGCAATATTTGGATAGTGTTTACTGATGCTGGCAGATGGCAAGACTGGTCGCTGGGAATCGATAGCTAGTGAGTTTACATTGTCATATTCCTCTTTTTGGACCCCCGTGTTATCAGCTCAGATATCGTTTATATCTAGGAATATTCTGTTTTTACTTTTATACCCTATTGTATTTATCATCTTCAATTGTTTGATCCAAGTTTGGGTACTGTGAATTTTTACTTCAACTTCTCATAATTATGATGAATGAAAAGAACAAAGTTTCTTCTCCAGGCACTTTGAGATCTACTTCCTCCATATATCATCTCTTGCACTCAAATGGTGATGATAAAGTACAAATTCTAAACACTTCGAATCCGAATGTTGTGAACAATGATAATGATAATGATTCTGCCGTGAGTAATAGATCTGTGCTGCCAAGTGTATCTGATAACGTAACGCCGAAAAAATCACCAACTCATCAATTTACTTCTTTGCATGGGACATTGTTGGATCGGTCACAAAGCTTCTCTCCTACAAATGTACGTGAGAATGCTGGAATAACTCATAGTAATAGTACACTTCTTAATAATGGGTTAAGAAAGTTCAATTCAACTCCCTTAAGGACTGGTGAGGATGATAAATCTGGAAAAGTTAGCTCTTCTATTATGACACCTTACGAGAGTTCAAATTCATCAGCTATTCAAAATAATAAATTACCAAAACTTGCAAAAATCGAAAATAACTCTCCTACATTATCACAGTTGTTACCTCTTTCTTCAGATTCACCAAATTTGAAAAATAATACTATTTTACCTATTTCAGTAACTCCATCTTCTGTATCTGCCTCTCCTCAGCCACCACCTCCACCTGTGTTAAAAAGAACTATTGATGAACTTGAATCTAATATGTCTGTACTTTCCAAATCTCCTCGTATGATGAAATTGACATCTGAACAAAGAAATGACGATACAAAGATCTCTGATAATTCGGATTCTGTAACCATAATAAATAATAATCAAACACTATCAAGAAAAAATAGTCAAGAAAAAGTAGCTAAATCAATTGCATTGAAACATTTAAATGAGACTCTAGCCGATTATGCCCAAATAGTTAAAAAAGCTGAACTAGAAGTATTAAAGATGGATTCCATCAATAATTCAAAAAACTCAATACAATTGGCTGAACAAAATAGAGAAAAGGAGAGACAAGTTTATGCTTTATTATGGCTAATGAAACATTGTGAATCTCAACATGATAGTTATGTGCCACGCGGTAGAATATTTGCACAATATGCTTCGTCATGCGCTCAAAATAATCTTAAACCATTATCTCAAGCATCATTAGGAAAATTGATTCGAACCGTTTTTCCTGATTTGACAACAAGAAGATTAGGAATGAGAGGTCAATCAAAATATCATTATTGTGGACTAAAATTAATTGATTTTGAAAATAATGATGATATAGGGAGTCCCAAAAATGTAAATGTAGACAATAATAAAATTAATGAAAACAATAATAGTAATAATATTCAAAATTCATATAAAGATGTAAATGAAAAACTGGACGCTATTAGAGAGAGGAAAAACTATAATACAAATAGTGATAGTAATGAAATTAATAAGACTAATTCATTAACTCCTTTAATTGAAACAAATAAAAAAAGCAAATTGCAAGATTTAAATAATTCATTATCTGAAGATACATTAGATGATAATGGTAATATGAAGGAATTATCATTCCCACACGATTTATTGTCTAATATATTTGATAATACAAAGACACTTTCAGAAAATTATAAATTGGAATTACCAACAATCCCGTTAAACCAGTTACCTAAAAATACAGATATAGATATTGCCAAATCTTTAGAATCATTATATCATATTCACTGTAATTCATTATTTGAGAACTTCAAATTTTTTAAATTTGATGCCATAACTGAAAATTTATCATTATTCCAATCAAGTTCAATATCTTCACAAATGTACAATTTATTCACTTCTAATGAAGTACAGGATTGGGTACATCAATGTGAATTACTGGCTCATATATCAATTATCAAATCTTTATCTAATTACGTCATAAATATACGTAATGGTGATACCAATTCGGAAAATAGTAAACATGATCTTATTAATGATCTTACATTAAATAAATTAGAAAAATTTACTCAATCCTACTATAATGAAGTTCTTAAATCTGCTATCGATTTGCCGGTCTCGATGTCACAGAAGAGATTAAAAATTGCTAAGTGTTTCACAGCCCTCATGAAGAAATTAATTAAATTACTAAAATTTATAAATGGTTTCATGCGAAGTTTCAAGACTTTTAAAGAAGGTATGAAAAGAGATTGGGATGATATAGTTAATCTTGACGATATTTATGAAATGGTTATTACGGGTAAAAATGTCGATATAATGGATTCAATAAAAATGTACATTTCAAATTCAACTTCCACTTTCTTAGATCCTCAACATAATTACAATGACCTCACAGATATCATTAAAAATTTCATAACATTTATCTCTGATCAAAGTAACTATTCTGCGCAATTGGTAATTGACAGTTATGTTCGTTTTACCAACGCTCTCATAGGTGATATTTCATTAAAAAGTTCGGACAATTTACAATCTTGGTTATTCTATAATAATATAACTGTACAATTGATAACGTATTCTTTCGAAGTAACCAAATTTGTAAGTTAATTATTCAAATCAATTAGATATTGATATATTTAGATACACTATATAGATATACATATAACTGGAGAATTAAATATACTTTCTCACAATAACATTCAAAAGGTTATTATGAAAATAAATTCAAATTCAAGAATAAAAAAAAATTAGTAGCGCGCAATAAAAGTAAACGATATTTTACAATTAAATTAATCATGATTGAATAACAAGTAATTTGAATGTATTTAGAAACAATAACTAATTACTGGACTTATCTAAGTAGATGAATGCAAAATGGAAAAAATATGATCTCTAGCGGGATCGAACCGCTGATCCCGGCGTTATTAGCACCGTGCCTTAACCAACTGGGCCAAGAGATCAAATTTATTGTTTTTTGACGAAAACCTGATATTTATAAAGTTTGATAACTAACAACTAAAAACCTTTGTTTTAGTTACATATGTTGCTCAATAATCGATGTATAATGAATATATTGTTTTGTTGAAACATTTACACATATTTTAGGTTAGAAACACCATTTTAGTTTCACTTTTATGTTGAAAACCCAAATTTAATGAACCAAAGACTTCTTTCAATATGTTACATATTTTAAGTGAGAATCTGATAGATTTCTTTGAATTATATAAATCATACTAACACAGAAGTATATTGCATTACCCTCAACTCTCTCCCTACCTTGAAAATGCTCATTTCATCGATGAAAAAATATATTAGTTAAGAACGAGTAGACATCGGTATAAACTAATATTAAATATATGCTTTTAACTAAAATTATGTTTGGGATGCTTCAGCATGTCTCACAAAAATGGTTTTTTACTGTCAGTAACAAGTAATTAAAGAAAATTCTCTTGAAATATTACGTGCTTTTCAAAGTATAGTCTTTTGTAGAGTCAAACAGTATTCTATTTTACTTTATCACAATCCTCACATTAGGAATATTAATTTTGAATTTTTTGTGATCTACATCAATTCTATCCAAAGCTAACACCATTATTAGCAGCTATCATATATTACTTGTATATTTTTTTATCAGAAACTAAAAATCAATCTGATTTTATTACAATTATTATATACACTTCTCTAGGGATAATTTTGAATATCTTTTTGAACTATAGCTTAAGGCAAACCTAAAAGTAATAAATCTCACATTTGTAGTTTGAACGGAGCAAAACTGTTGATATTTTAAAATATTACAGTTAAATTTTGACTATAAATTTATGTTTACGTTAATCGTTAAAATACCCTCTAAGTAGTAGTAGTTATACTGTTCTAGAGATAGAATAAGTTGAATAAATAATTAGGAACAGTCGCAAAACAAAAAAGTGTAAGGATTCAATATACGTTGTATAGATGAATGTAAAAAGACGTCTTTAAAATATTTAGAATATTCGATAGGACATGTTGCTTAGAAATATTTAAATTTATTTTGATTGATATTAACTCTATGACAATTTCCTGATGGCTTATTGTATTTAAAGTTTTTTGTTGTTATTGTGCATAAATTACCTATATATAATTAGATTAAAAAATTCTACTGCTTTTTCCAAATTTGTTACATAGAAGTAATAAGATATTACTTTTAGATGTAGATTGATACAAGACAAAAGAACATTATTGAACATGATTTTGAAGTAATCAATCTTCATACGATCAAAACTATGTAAATAATCAATTGATAATATAATATGTTTTTTTGATTGAATTTTTACTTGAGAACTATAAAATACATAGGAAAATATACAATATGAAAACTGCTTGTTGGATTCGATTAACTATTTTGATCAATCTATTTCTTGGATTTCTTCTTCTTCTTTTCTTCACCGTCATCTTCAGACTTTCTCTTCTTGTCCTTCTTTTCTTTCTTTTCCTTCTTTTCTTTCTTTTCTTTCTTGTCTTTCTTTTCCTTAACTTCGGTTTCTTCTTCCTTCTTAGATTCAACTTCTTGAATTAATGGAGTTTCAACCTTAGCTTCAGATTTTGATTCAGTAGAGTCAGTAGATTCAGCAGCTTTATCTAATGGAACATAAGATTTTTTCCAATCTTCTGGGGTATTTTCATTAACTCTTCCGTACTTATCTAATTTACCATCAGCCTTCATTTGCTTCTTCTTTTGAGCAACTGGGCCCATACCCCATCTTCTTGGGTATAAATCTCTTTCCATGATACATCTCTTAACAGATGCAACAACACCATGATCACAAGTAGCTAAATCGACGGTAGACATTTGAGCGATGGCAACAGCAATGGCTTCACCCTTTGTGGTAATCAAAACAACTTCATCGTATAATTCGATACCATCTTCATAACGTAATAAACCTGGAATCATTAGCTTAGCACCATAACATACGGCATTGACAGCAGAGTCCTTAACTACTATCCTCTTGTAACCGACTAATAAAGTTTCTAATGGTTGGACAATCTTTCTTAAGTAAGATTCATCTCTAGTGTTATCATAAACCCATTGGGCATCCATAACATCATGTAAAGTAACTAAGTTATCATTTTCAGATAAAGCACCTGATCTAACACGACGTAATTCTTGCATATGACCACCAACACCTAGTAACATACCAAGATGGACACATAAAGTACGCATATAGGTACCAGCTTCACAGGAAGCCCAGAATACACCTAAGTTTCTCTTATTATCAAATTCAATTAAATTAGAATCATATATGGTACGAACACGTAATTGACGCTTAACAGCAGAAATTAAAGGTGGTCTTTGGAATAAAGCACCAGTTAGGTTTTCTAAAGCGCGACCTAAATCTTTTTCATCCTTTAGAGCATCATGTAATCTAACAATACATACATACTCTTTACCGGCACCTTGTTGAGATTTAACTAATCTGGTAGCTCTATCGACACAAACAATTAAACAACCAGTAACTTTTGGATCTAAAGTACCAGAATGACCAGTCTTTTCACAACGTAAGATACGTTTAACCCAAGCGACAACTTCATGAGAAGAAGGGTTAGATGGTTTATCCAAATTAATAACACCTGAACTGATATAAGATGCAAGATCTCTCTTTAATGGAGAAGAACCAGCAGGAATTGGAGTGTAGTGACCACTTCTAACTAAAAGTTTATCATAGTCCTTTAATAATAATGGCCATTCAGAAGTATTAGCAGAGGCACCAGCATCTTCAGGTTTAATAACAAAATCTTGGGACATGGTGATGAGAATTATATAGCTACTAGGGTATGTCTTGAATATAAAAGCACTGTTAAAGAAACCAAATCAAGTCTTAAACTATGATATATAGTAATCCAATAACTAATAGTTCTCTTTAGGCTCTTTAGTTAGATCGAACAGTCTAACTCATCGAAATTTGGAAAAAGCGAAAAAAAAATTTTCATGAAAGAAAAAATTAGAGATGAGAGGCCGGGTATTTTTTTAAGTTTCATTTAGACGTATAATAATAAATAGTAGTGGAAGTGTCACAATATTTGGTATTGAGCACAGGTATGTGTTAAGCTTTGGAGCGGTTGTGGGCAATTGTATGTGGGGATAGAAGTGAATTTTGAGGTGCGTGTGGCTGGAGAAGTACGATTTGATGCCGTGCATTTGAGAACACTGCTATGGGATATAACAGTTGTGCTCGCTAGAAGGTATATGATAGGAAACGTAGGTAATATTCGACAACATTATAATAGGATAAAGTTTTAAGGACATTTTTCTTATGAATCCTTGTATATCTTCATTTATATACATAATTTTTATTGATTCTTTCTTCCATATTTTCTTGCTTTTGGTACTGATGTAAGCATTTTTCAATAAGAGAACTGATTAACACAAAATATAAATAATAATAAAGAATATGAATAAATAAGTAGATATAATTGTACTAGCAATATAATCAAGCATCTAGTGCTTTTCTTAATCTCTTCTCAACAGCCTCAATAAAACCTTCAGTCGTAACATAACTCTCCCGATTGGTCTTGCCTAAGTTTAAAGCTAAATCTTTAGTCATGATATTATCTATCTCTACAGTTTCGATAGTGGCAGCCTCCAAGACTTTACCAAAATTGACTACATCTGGAGTATTATCAACCTTCCCTCTTTGAATAATACCTCTTGTCCAGGCAAATATCGAAGCAATAGAATTAGTGGATGTTTCTTTACCTTGTTGATGTTGTCTATAATGACGAGTCACAGTACCGTGAGCAGCTTCACTTTCAAAAGCTTTCCCATCTGGAGTTATTAGTACCGATGTCATTAACCCTAAGGAACCAAACCCTTGAGCAACTATGTCTGATTGTACATCACCATCATAATTTTTCATTGCGATAATAAATCCTCCTTTAGATTTCAGCATTTGTGCCACCATATCATCTATTAATCGATGTTCATACCATATTCCTAACTCTTCAAATTTATCTTTATATGTCCTTTGATAAATCTTCTCAAAGATATCCTTAAACTGACCATCATACTTCTTCAATATTGTATTCTTTGTAGTAGAATACAAAGGCAATTTCCTCTCGACGGCCAAATCAAAGGATGCCTTAGCAAAACCTTCAATTGACTCTTTGGTATTATACATTACTAATGCGACTCCACCATCCTTTGGATACTGAAACACAGGAATTTCAAAATCTGTACTCTTATCATTATTTGAAGCAAATTTAAGAGCTAGGGACCCATCATTTGGTATAATAACATCGGTAGCTTTATATTGATCGCCAAATGCATGTCTCCCAATAATAATTGGATTTTCCCAGTGTGGGATAAGTCTTGGAATGGTACGAATAATGATCGGTTCTCTAAACAAAGTACCACCCAAGATATTTCTTATAGTACCATTTGGGGATTTCCACATCTTCTTCAAATGAAACTCGTCTACTCTTGCCTCATCCGGAGTAATAGTAGCACATTTAACAGCAACCCCGTACTTCAAAGTAGCATTAGCAGAGTCCACAGTGACTTGATCATCCGTGCTATCCCTATTCTGGATAGAAAGATCATAGTACTTCAAATCTACATCAAGGAATGGAAGTATCAACTTCTCTCTAATAAGATGCCATATTATTCTAGTCTGCTCATCACCATCCATCTCCACGATGGGGGTCTTCACTTTAATCTTGCCGCTCATTACCATACCTCCAATATCCGTCTCAACTTACATAAAACACGCTTTTGTGAACACACTGCCCCATAAACACTCTCATCGTATCTTATTCCGCTCTTTATATACCCTCTTAGTCAACTATTCAACAATTTTAACGTCATCTCATTGGTTCTATTTTGCCTTGTATTGAAAATATTCGGCCGAAGGGAAGTTGCAAAGTGTATACAATTCTTAGTTATTTATATAAGATAAAAATATGTAAATTTAGATTTGAAGATATTTAGAAGTATCCATTCTTGAACTTGGCTGGAATATTTTGAAGCTTGATTCTTGACTCTAGTTCATCGTCGGTTATCACAGCGCCTCTAGCGGCTCCTCTTTGTATTTTCTCTTCGTGTTCGATTTCATGCTCATGGTGTAACAGTTCATGTTCGATATCTTCTTTGTGTACTTGCTTTACTTGTGGATCGGTGTCCATATGATACTTGTTCCAATGGTGGATTTCATATTCTAATTCGAAATCTGCATGGTGTCCAACACCAACACCTAAATCTGGGAGTTTGTTACCCTTCTGAGCAAAATTCAAATATTCCTTCTTGAGAATTTTCGAATCATCATCAACATCTAACAATTTCATAATAAGTTGTACTACCCTTTCACTCAATGCCTCATCTACCACTTCACTATCATCATGTTGCCCCATACCATCACCTTTACCAATAATTTCATTACGATTTAATCCATATAGTGATAATATGTCAGTTCTATCTAGATACCCCTTCTTCTTGACATCATGCAAATCAAAAAATTGTTCAGCTGTGTAATCCTTAAGTTGGTGCTCATGCTCCATATGCCATTCTTCCCAACTTAAACCAGTTGGAGGTTTCTCACTATCAACATTGATATGAGTGTCTTGTGCGACTAGTTGACCCTTTACAATGGAAAGACTCGATGAGAGCAATCCTAATAAAAATATACTATTTATTACCTTCATATACTTATACTTTGCTACTACTTTTAGTCCAGTATCCCTCTTCTTCCTCTTTTAACGTCTTTAAAGATTCTTCAGGTTTTATTTTTAGTTAGTACATTTTTTCTTCCTCTGTAAAGGAAAATAATTTTACACGAGTTGATGAATAATAATAATAGTAATAATAATAGAATATTATTTATTTTTGAAGTAAAAGTAAAAGCAATAGAAGTTTTATTTTATAGATACCAATTTATTATTTTATAATATTTCTAAACAAAGGTAAAGTAAAAGAGATTATATAAATATACAAAAAAAGAGAGATTATTATTATATTAAAATTCTTTAAAATTCTTCATCAGAAGAGACGTAAGCATCACCTAATTCCTTCTTCTTCTTCATTCTTTCCTTCTTCTTCTTTCTTAATTCAGCAGAAGATAACTTCTTCTTCTTCTTACCACCGGCAATCTTGTTACCCATAGCATCGAATTTGTCTTCTTCATCTTCCTTCTTTTCAATTCTTGGACCACTACCTTGACCAGTAACCCAGTTATGACCAGATGGAGTCATCATACCGTCCTTGACAGCCCAAACTTCTTCAGTTAAATTCTTAGTGAATTCAGCAGAGTGAGTAATGATAATAACACCACCTTCGAAAGCCTTTAAGGCCTTGGATAAAGCACCTAAGGAGTCTCTGTCTAAATAGTTGGTTGGTTCATCTAAGACGATTAAATGAGGTCTTTGCCATGAACAAGCAGCTAAGACTAACTTAACCTTTTGACCACCAGATAAACCTCTGATTCTGGAATGGGAAACTAATTCAGCATCTAAACCTAACATAGCACAATGTTCTTCAATTTCCTTTCTGGTTAATGGACGGAATTGACCAGAAGCTAAAGCTTCCTTCATATCAACTTCAGCAACCATCTTGGAATGAGATTCAATTAATTCACCTCTTGGTAACCAAGCGTTGTCAACAGACATCATTGGAACCCATCTTTCAGATTTCATACCAATGTTTTCACCTAATAAGAAAGAACATTCATATTCGTAAGTGTTCTTGAACTTTCTTCTGGAGTGAATACCAGCAATTCTTCTTGGAGTACCTTCAATCTTGAAGATTTTGTTCATAGCTTCAGCATCATTTTCGTTAATTTGTCTGTTAGCTCTGTCCATGGTTTCTCTATCTTCACCAGTTTGGAATCTCCATTGAATATATTCAGATGGAGTCTTGTCTAAATGAGCTTCAATATGAGCGAAAGCATGTTGTTTAATGTAAGCAATTCTACAGTTTTCGTGAGTGTAAACTTCACCAGTAGTTGGTAATAATTCACCAGTTAAGACGTTAATTAAAGTAGATTTACCAGCACCATTTGGACCAATAACAGCAATTCTTGAAGATAAAGAACATTGGAAAGTAACATCCTTAATTTGTGGTTTGGTAGTACCTGGATATTGGAAAGACATATCAGAAACCTTAACAATAGCCTTTTGCTTAGTCTTAACACCTTCTAAGTAACCTGGTTCTGGGAATTTGAATTCTAAGTCAGAGGCACCTAATTCGTAGTAAGCTTGAGCAGTTGGACATTTCTTAACGAATTCAGATAAGTTACCCTTGTATTTTCTTAATTTCAAACCTTCGTAGTGAATAATGTATTGACAGACATTGTCTAAGAAACCGGAGTCATGGGAAACAATGATAGAAGTGATACCACAGGTGTTTAAGTAGTTGACTAACCAGTTGACGTTAACAGTATCTAAATGGTTAGTTGGTTCATCTAATAATAAGATATCAGCGTTCTTTAAGACGGCTCTAGCTAAAGCTAATTTCATCTTCCAACCACCAGATAAGGAGGCAATTGGCATTTGAATCATTTCATCGGAGAAACCGAATTCCTTTAATTTAGCAGTAATAACTTCTTTGGTACCGACATCACCTTCAAAGACGAAGTCAACAACAGAAGTGTCAGCACTGGAACCATCGATATCGTGTTCGACGTAGACAGTTCTACATTCTTCTTGAGTTGGGAAACCATCGACTTGACCGTTAGCAATAGCTCTCATTAAAGTAGATTTACCAGCACCATTTGGACCACATAAACCGTATCTTCTAGCTCTCTTTAATCTTAATTGAGTCTTGTTTAATAAGATCTTAGCACCGTAAGCTAAAGAGAATTCACAGTTACATAAATCTTCACCTTCATCTTCTTCATCATCGAAGTTTGGACCGACTGGAATGTTATCGACGGCTCTCTTTCTGAATTCATCTAAGACATCCTTAGCTTCTCTTTCATGCATGAAGATAGTCATGTATGGAGTAATTTGGTTGAACCAAGCGGCTTGATCAATGACTCTTTCATCAATTAAATCGGCGGCCATAGCAGCAATATATTCAACGACGATCTTGAATCTGTCAGCGACTTCAATATCCTTTAATAATTCAGTAACGACACCGAAAGTGGTAGAAACATCACCAGCGTGAGAGATTTCTGGTAAAGTGTCATCTTCACCGACGTTACCGACTCTTCTTAAAGTCTTTAAGGCTCTTTGAGTAACTTCTCTAGCTTCTGGATCAGCAATGGTAGCGAAGTTGTTCTTTAAACCTGGTAATAATTTACCTAAGAAAGGAGCGACGACTTGTGGGTCTTCGACTAATTTACACATGTTATCAATAATAACAGCAGCTTTACGTTTAATAGAGGTTTCTCTTTCAGCTAAACCTCTAGATAATAATGGGACCATAATGGATAAAGTAGCTGGGGTAACTTCAGCGACGAAAGTAGTAGCACCTAATAAGTGAACAGTTTCTGGAACTAAGTTTGGATCAGCGATACAACCGATTAATTCAGGAATGAAACGTTCAATATCCTTGTTATCGACGGTTTCAGTAGCTTTGGTCATGGTAGCGGTAGCAGCTTCCTTGACTTCCTTCTTGGTATCCCACATAGCTTCAGATAAGACTGGAATTAATTCAGGCATTCTTAAAGCAACTTGGGCCTTAGCGGCATCGACTAAAGCAGCGATAGCAGCTAAGACAGCAACCTTTTCTTGCCATTTGTTGGTAGACTCTAAAGCCTTAGTTAAGTGAGGTAATAAAGTCTTGATAGCAACAGGGTTAATAGCTTGAACGATAGCAATTAAAGCCTTAGCAGCAAGAGTTTGAATTTCCTTTTCTTTGTGACCAGCCTTTTCACAAATACCTGGAACTAAGTCAACAATGTAAGGTTCAACGGATGGAGATAAGTTAGCGGCATTAGCAATGTGACAAACAGCTTCTAAAGCATTTGGAGCAAATTTCTTGTCCTTAGCAGCAACTTTTAAGTCAGAAAAGAATTTTTCTGGAATATCATGTTCAATGATGTTACCGTTTAGGAAAGAAGAAACTTCAGTAGCAACAGTTTCTCTGTTTTCTGGAGTAGCAACAGATAACTTTTGGAAAAGTTCTTCTAAGACCTTTATGGATTGTTGTGAATCACTCATAATTCTTAAAGTTTTACAGGGATATTAAAAAAAAAGAAGAGAGAACAAGTTAGAAATAATTAAGACAGAAAAAGTGTAAAGTAAGGAAGAATTATTAAAAAAGTTGATGAGTTGGGTATTTATAAATGACAAAAGTGACAACTATTGCAAAAAAAAAAATTTTCACTCGATGGCCATGAAAGAAAGAAAAGCGTCGATGAAGTGAAAAAAATTTGTTTCTTTTTTTTCTTCTTTGATAATCGGTGGAATATAGTGATAAGAAATGGATTTGTGCTTGGATTTCTGAGGGCATGTAAAAAGCAATTTTCTTGGTGGGGCTCGGTCTTTTTCCTTTTTGTTGTGCGGCAATTATTTTTGAAATTTGCGGTGTGGTTTGTGGGTGTGGGCAAGGGCAAGATGGGATTGCGGGGTTGCGGGATATATGGGCTTTGAGGGCTTTGAGGGCTTGTGGGGCTTATTATAGTTAAATTATGTTTAAATTATGTTTAGTTGTATTTAAAAGTTATGATATGACGGTTTGAGGTAAGACTTCTCTATCTTTCATCTTTCTTCTCTTGACTATAGTGGAGGAATTCAATGACAATTGGAACATCTTTTCATTCAAATGATCATTCACACTGTCATTGAATTCAGTAACATCTTCATCTTCATTTAATGATCCTAGATGGAATGATATTCTTCTCTTTTTCTCCTTTTCTACTCTTTGTATAGCGTTACCTATATCAAATGCATCTCTCATTGCTACTGCTGCTGGTGAATATAGCATAGAATTATCTCTAAAAGTTCTTTCGTGTATATTTGAATATTTTCTTGTCTTTGGTTTATGTCTTATCTTTTCATTAGTTTCTACATCATATGAGTTTAACCATGGATCCTGTAAGAATTGATCTATATCATAACGATCTTCAGGATTAACTTCTAATAGTTTCTTAACACAATTCTTAGCACCATCACTTATTTCATCCCACCATGGTTTTAAAAACGTATATTCACCACGAGATATCTTTTCTGTTAGGATATCAATTTTATCATCATAAAATGGTGGGAATCCACAAAGTAATGTATACAATACACAACCAATCCCCCACATATCAACTTTCATAGAATATGTCTCATCTTTAACTACTTCAGGGGCTGTATAACCAACTGTACCACAGGGAGTCATTGTATTAGTTTGAAAAATTTGTTTTGATAAACCAAAATCTGCTAGTTTAACTAATCCAATACCACCACCACCATAATTTGGTATAAAGATACCTTCATCTAACTTAGTATTAATATCATCAGATTTCCTAAACTTCGGATTCTTATTTTTTTTATATGGGATTGGTTTAAATAATAAATTTTCAGGCTTAATATCACGATGAACAATACCCATATTATGTAAATGTCTTATAGCAATACCTAACTGTTTGATTACATGACGTGATAAATCTTCTGAGAAATAAGTTAATCTAACAATTTCATTAAATATTTCACCACCTTCTAATAGTTCTTGAATAATATAATAATAATTTTTCGTCTCTTTAAAATCAATGAATGTAACAATATTTTCACAATTACTTGATATTTGCTTATGTAAATTTACTTCTTTTAATACTTGTTCTCGTGTCGATGTCTTACCAACTGTTGAGTCATCATTACCATCAGTCTTATTCTTTGAATGTAAATTTTTCTTTTTTATAATTTTAATGGCAACATTATCAAATTTACACTTATTAGAATCACTTGGTATTGCTTTATAAACTTTTGAAAAAGCACCTTCACCAATTTTCTCAACTAGCTTAAAATCAAACAGCTCAGATTGTTCAGTAAAAATTGGTTGTTTATTATTTTCATGAACATTAGAATATTGAAATATTGAAGAATCAGATAATGAAGATAAATTCGAATCAAATGATGAATTATCATTTGAATCACTTATAATATCATTATCACTAACCTTTTTTTCAATTTTCATATCAGGAGTATTTATATCCATTATAATATTTTGATTTGTATTTATTGTCTTTGTATTATTATTATTATCTTTCTTCTTATTAAATATAGCTTTGATCTTATTCATTTGAGTAATCTTTAATAATATATATATATATGTATAGATTTTTTTTTTTAAGTTTATAATAATATAATCTCTTGAGTCGAAAATAAAGACAAAAATACCTTTTTACCTTAAATTCACTTATCACTTATAACCTTTAAAAAAAAAACTGGTATGATCTGATGTAGCGAAACCTCGAAGAATTTTTTTATTTTCTTTCTTTTCTATTTCCGACACAGTGTGATTTTTTTTTTAAAAGCACAAGAGTCTATGTGTGTGTCTATTTCTTGTGATATGATAAAAAAAACAGGAGCTGACAGATGATGGAGTGGGAAGGTGTGAGTGTCTTATCTAATACACCTGCATGATCTTGTAAAGTAATGTATGGATAACAGAGTATATCTGATCTTCGTGTTGTGTAAATACGTTGCAGCGACTATCAAGAGATTGGTCCATTACGTATAATTGAAGGAGGGCACGTCATTTAATAGTGCGTCGTTGTGTGTGATTTGGAGTTACCCTGTTTTTAATTTTGTGCTTTTTTGTGTCTTTGTGTCTTTGTGGCAAAAAATTGGAAATAAGATGAGATTGAAGTATGAAAAAAGAGCCGCCGAGGTCTTAATAGGAGTTGTTACAGGTAGTGAAAGTAGAGGATCGGATCGGTTGTCTGGTATCGGTGTCAGTGTGAGTGATCTCAAGAGATGTGTTGCTAAAGGTGTTTCTATTGCTCTCTAATTTTTTCTTTATTCTTTACTACACTTTACACTGAGTTATGAGTAAAAATATATACATTGAAGTCAGTGCTGCTGACATATTTTATGCTGATGATGGACAGGAGGCTCAGGATTTTACAGTCCCTCAAGTGAATATTGATACTCCATTGATCAAAAGGCATAAACCTGCCTCTGCTTTTACTGATCTTAGTTTGAATTTGCTCTCTATTGAATTTAGTTTTTCTTCTCTGGATATAGATCATGATACAATTCCAATAAACTTAAAATATTCACATGAGGATAATCTATTGTATGTACTCAATACTAACAATATTTTCTTATTTAAATTTAAGAGTAATTTCGAATCTTTGAACAATATTCAATCTCAAATATTATCATACTCTTTAAACCTCATATCTACTAAAAATTTAATAGATATTACAAGATCTCAAATAGATAATATCAAATCTAAACAGTATAATAATAAATCTATGAAAATTTTAATCAATAATAAATTATCATTACTAAGATCATTAAATAAAAAATTAAAAGATTTATCAATCAATAATTCTATCTTAAAATTTAATAATTCTACTTTCAAATTATCATTTGATATCATTCTTTCTTATAAGGAAAAGTTGAACAATAAATTTGCAATAGAAACTAATAAATTACTAGATTCCTTGTATTCAAATAACTATAAAAATAATTACCTTTCAAGTTCAGTAAAATCAACTTTCATTCAAAGAAAGTTCGATCATCAATTAGTTAATCATACTAACAAAATCTTAAAAGATATTAAACCTTCTTTCAATAATGATCAAATTATTGATTTAAATGTTAATTTATTACCTTTTCAAATGGATTCTGTCCAATGGATGTTATCGAAAGAATTACCAAATAAACTAGATAATAATAATAACAATAAGACCATAGATTCAAAAAATATAACTATTGAATTATTTAATTTCTTAAATGATAATATCTCTTATGGTTATGAAACAATTAAAACAAATAATAGTAACAATGTTTACTTCTGGAATAAATTTACTAATTATATCATTTCTTATCATGAGGCTTTATCCCTATACAATGATTTCCATAAACAAAACATTACAAGAGCTAAAGGCTTATTATCTGAAGAAATGGGTTTAGGTAAGACAATTGAAATATTAGCTCTCTTATTACTAAATAAAAGAATCTTAAATAATAACTCTAAAACATTTCTTTCAAATGACAACAAATTAATTACAAGAACAAAGACAAATTTAATCATATCTCCAAATCCCTTATTGAAACAATGGATCAATGAAATTAATCTTCATACAAAAAACGATTCAATAAAAGTTTATCATTATCTTGGTTATAATGATGTTATTGAAAAATTTAATACTAATAATATTCAAATCATAATTTCAAATTTATCAAAATATGATATTATTATAACAACTTATAACGTTATAAATTTGGAAATTCATTACGCTGAATATAATGCTAACCTTAGAGCAAGAAGATCTTCAAATAACTCTCCATTGTATGATTATTCTTCCCCATTGGCATTAATGGAATTCTTTAGAATTATCTTAGATGAAGTTCAAATTTTGAAAAGTGATACCACTCAAGTGGCAAGATGTACTAGTTTGCTTCATAGAATTCATACTTGGGCTGTCTCTGGTACTCCAGTACAAAATATAAAAGATTTTCAAACTATTTTATCATATTTTAAGATTCATCCATTTTCTGATAAAAATGATATTATTTCAGATGTTCACAAAAATATTCAAAAGAATTCATCTTCATCAGTAAATAATCTATTAAAAAATGGTATTAATTTTTCTATTAATGAATTAATGAATATTTTTGTTAAATATAATCTAGCTATAAGACATCTTAAAAATGATGTCATTGATCAAATTCATATTCCAAATCAAACAAATTTTATCATACCACTAGAATTTACTCCAATTGAGTGGGATAACTATTTAAATCTTTGGAATGAATTTATTGACATTTCAGGTTATGGTCCAAATGGTCAAAATAAACCTAAATTATCTCCCATTCAATTAAACCAATGGCTTATTAAATTAAGATATATTTGCTGCCATGCAATCATTCCGGAGAATATCGTATCTTTATTAAATTCAAATAATAGACATGGTGCATTTAAAAAGAGTCAAAAGAGGAAACAAATTCAATCAAATAATCCAAATGATAATAGATTAGTTCATAATATTGATGATATTTTAACCCTTATGACTCAAGAAGCTATTGATTCATTAGAATCTTTAAATAGAGAAAACTTTCAAATAAATATTAAATCTGCTCAAGTTAAAATGGAATTACAAGATAATGCTACAGGTGGTATTACGTTATTGAATGAAATAAAAGATAGCTTAATAAAAGAATTGAACTCAAATTTTAATATTATCGACCCTTTCAATATTGATTTTTCTTCACTTCAACTTAATAATCAATTTCAAGAATTAGAGAAATCTCATTCTTTTAAGGCAAAGGTAAGATCGTATTTAGATTTATTACATCAATGTTATTTTTTTATTGGTACAGGTTACTATTTTCTTGGTTCAAAGTTACTTGAAAAAGTTGATGATGAAAATGAAAAGAATCTTCTCATATCTAAAGAAAATAATACTCAAGCTATTAGAAAGGAATATACTGATGTTTACTCACAGGAGCAACTTAAAGAAATTGAAAAGTTTCAATTAAAAGAACAGAAAAATTATGAATCTGCAGAAATCCTAAGAAGACAAATGTTACTTGAAAGATCAGAAAAAGTCTCTGAAGTAATTCAAGAAATCAAAGATACATTTACAAAGGAAAATAAGGAATCTCTACCAACCAGTCTTGAATTTATTGAATTCAATCATGAGTCAAATTTTGCTTCAAATATGCTAACATCCACTATCTTCAAATCATTAAGCTCAATGATTACGGTAATTAATGACCAAGCAATACAATTCAATGCTTTACTCGAAGAACTAATTGAAGTATTATATAAACCAATATCAAAAGTCTATGAACAAAATGAAGAAGATGATAAAGCTAAAGAATATTCAACTTCAATTGATGATCAAGATAAAATCTTTGCCCTATTACATTGTTTAGAGGAACTTTTAAAGAATAGAGATACAATTATTAACTCAGATGATGATATAATTAAGATTAATAAAAAAAAATTGAATACTTATGAATCAACCCTCTCTTCATACCATTTAAAATTATTAAAGGATTTAAAGATAATATACGAAGGTGTTTCTTTAAAGTCTATCTTTAATGATCTAAAAAATTCTAAAATTGTTAGATCTTCACTTAAATCTACTAACCTAAAATCTGATGATTTTGAAACTTATATGCTAACTTTTGAAAAAGAAGTCCCCAGGATCAAGAAGGAAAATCAAAAGATCAGAGAATCCATCAAGAAATTGAATATGATATATAATACTAAATTAGAATATTATAGTCACTTACAGAGAATATCCGATTCCCTAGTGTCATTAATTGAATTAGAGACAAATGTAAGGGATTCAATATTAAGTCAAACTTTTAATGACAATCAATATAATGCAAATTTAAAAAAAATGAATCAGATTGAATCTAGAATTAAATATTTGAAAAGTCTAACGAAATTGAAACAACTTATAGAACAAAATAAAAAATTCACCTGTTCAATTTGTCTCGGGACAATATATATGGGAACCATTATTAAATGTGGCCATTTCTTTTGTAAAAAATGTATTCATAACTGGTTAAAAAATAAAAACTCATGCCCTATTTGCAAAAGATCTACTACTCATTACGAAGTCTATAATTTCAAGTTTATGAATGAAGAAGAACCAATAAAGAAAGAAAGACAACTAGATAATGCGAGTAACGATTCACAACTTAAACATGAGACATCTAATTCAGAATCAATCTCTAAGGAAATTGATATTCAAGATGATTTTTTTGGAGAGAAATATAAAAGATTTCCTCAATTGAATGAAGTCAAAAAGATAAAAATTAAGGAAAGTTTTGGAGCAAAAATTGATTTCGTTATCAAATTAATCTTGTTTTTAAAATTGCAGAGTCAATCTGAAAATAAATCTCCTCCACAAATTCTAATATATTCCCAAAGTTTTGAATTTTTAAAAATTATTGGTAAAATTCTAACTATCAACAATATCACTCATGCATCTTGTCTTTCCAATAGCAAATCGATTAGTTCCACAATCGATAAATTCAAGAAAAATAGTACTATTACCTGTCTGCTATTAAATGTTAAGACACTGGGATCAGGCTTAAATCTAATGAATGCAAAACATATTTTTTTATTAGATCCGATTATCAGTCACAGTGATGAACTACAAGCAATGAGTAGAAACAATAGAATTGGGCAAACAGAAGAAACATTTGTTTGGAATTTTATGATAAGAGATTCTGTGGAGGAAAACATCCTTAGGTATAAATGTCTATTAGAAGATAAGAAACAAGTTATATCTACTTTGGGAACCCATGTGAATGAAAACGAAACTATAAGTGCTACTAATGATAGTACCATTAATACTGATACAGAAGATGAAGACGAAGAGGAATTTGAAATTAATAAAGAGTCAGGTGAAATAGTTGCAAGCAGACATTTACATAGTTGTTTCTTTCAAACTTGATAGACTTTTTTTTTAATATTTTATAAAATTTATTTAATTCATATGTAAACAGTTAACTTAATATTCTATCTAAATTATCACCACTCTCCATTGAATCCATAGTCATTACGTTATGCAAAATATCTTTCTTACTAGTTTCCGCCAGGGCTCCATCACACATAATCAATTCATTCAAAATATCATAAGCTTTTGAGAAATTGAAGATAATATCCAATTCACATACATTACCAAAATAGGTGTCCATTACCTCTACATATCTATGAATAATTTCCAGTGTTAATAATTCATTATCGGTACCACTTGTTATACCACAAATAAAATACAGTGAAGCGTATCGTTTATATATTACCTTATGATCAGTATAATCCAGTATATTACTCATCTTTGGCTTACGTGACAATATAAGTGGAGTTAAATCATTAATTATCTTTGTTTTAGTCTTGTTCGAGAATGGTGCGTACCACTTCATTAATCTGACTTTTCCTTGTCTAGAAACCAGTAGCAAATACTTAATCTGTGTCATTATGTTATGCAGATGTTACTTCTGTCTTAACTCTCGTACGTCTAATATACAAAGAAATACTATCAGTTTTACAAGTAAAACTGTTTTAGTTAGGAAGCTTTTTTTTATTTTTTATTCGAAATTCATTTCAGACTTAATGAAAATGGTTTAAGAGGTAGCATATTTTATTCATACAATAAAATAAAATAGACATTCTATTGACAATAAAGAAGGCAGCTGTATATGAAATGTTATTCAGTAATAATAATGACACAGATACGTGCTTTTAGCTAAAGAGTTTTATTCTTTTGTTGGAGAGTATATACTATACTAAAACAATCTATACAAGTAAAAGTTTTTAAAATACAAATAAAGTTTACTCACTATCGTTGTCTTCTTCTTTTGGTGGAATCCAAGCAGCTGGTTTGAAATATTCTTGATCAGCTAGTACATCTTGCTTAAACTTTTCTCTGTTGTCAGTGAACTCTAGCAGATACTCTAGTTCCAGTTCATGACACTGTCTACCTAGGATGATTAATGAATGTAGTGGTTCACCAGCGTCATATTCAGATAACTCTTTGATGGTACCAACTTTGAAACTTTGAGTAGCAGAACCTAATCTACTAATTGCTACAGCAGGTGTATCTGGAGTATAGGCTTTTGTACCTCTTGTCTCTTCGATCTCTATTAATTGCTCACAACATTGAGCAATAGACATGTAACGAGGAGGTTCATATATCAATCTACCACGGGCCATATTTTCAATACTTTGCTCTTTAACTTTGATATCAAGTAGTACCAAAGTGTGCAAGCCAATCTTTCTATTCTCTAAGATCTTATCATACCAGGAGTCCGGTCTCCAACTGTCAGTAAAGAAAACCATTGAGATAGTTTGACCAAAAGTATATAATTGTAAACCACATGAGCCAACAGCATTCATAACAGAAGCATTATGAATAATATCTACTGGAATATTGTCCTTCTTAGCTCTCAAAACTAAATCAGTATGTGTAGTGGCACCAAATGGATCACCAACAACCAAAAACGCAACATCTTCATTTTGGGCATCTCTTAAGATTTCAGCAGAACCTGTCTCGACTAATTCTCTGTCTGCTAGAATGATTTTCTTACCGTAAAATTCTTCTAATTCCTCCTGAGAGGCAGCCATTAATATACTAGTATAATGTTCTAGATAGACTCTGGAACATTTCTTGACGGCCTCAAGACCACGAACAGTAATATCACTCTTGTAAGAAAGACCTAACCCAACTAAGTAAAGCATTACACACTGGATAACTAGGACCAGCGACTAATATACATTTTCAATTAGGTACAATATCAACTAATTTAAAATATTTCAAATTTTCATCGAAAAATTTCATGAAATTTAATGCGATGAGCAAAGTTCTTCACCCAAGAAATGATTAATATTTGGAGATTTTCTGTGAATATCTTCAAGACAAGCAAGAATTTTGTTTTATTTTGTCAATTGCAGAGTTGTAACAAGAAACTGTATGATTACATTAGATATATAGGAACGTTTTACTTTTTGAAACTGTCTTATTCTATGTTTCTCTATATTTCATGCATTTTGGACTACGGAATATCCGGAACATAAATTTAATAAACGGAATAAATCTTCCTTCATCTTTAACTTTACAACTTGATAAAACGTAGTAAGAGTATACACATATACATTTCAAAGCATTGTTAAAGCACATAATTGATATTGTGTAAGATATTAGAAGCAAAAATTAAGCTGCTCCTTTTCAAAATGGATAATAATGGTGATTTAGAAAATCAACCCTTGTTGAGTCCTCACGGGTCCAATCAAGAAGTGGAAAGATCTAGTCAAGGAAGAAATAAGTACACAAGATATTTGAACAGATATTTTATATATGGAATGATAACGGGATTAGCTGTGATAGTATTGCTTGTAAGTGGTTCACAATATATGGCCAAGAATACCCCTAGTCAGGAGCAGTTACAGAGCAATATTCTTGACATTTCTGAAGTCAAAATACAAAAAGTGCATTTGGATGGATGGAAACGGAACAAGAAAGACAATGAACTGAATAATGACGGCGGTAAATTACTGCAAATTACATCACAACTGGAGCTCACTATTAATTATGATATGTTAAATGAAACCAGTGCTGTATTAACAGAAAGTCAACAAAGTTGGTTCAAATTCATTGGACAGGATATAATTAACTCACTATGTGTCAACGTTAATAACGTTACCACTTTTGATCATTCAAATGGAATCGACAATATTGTGGGTTCCGTTGTGATACCTGAACCATTCTGTATCGATTTGAAAAATGGTTCCACTACTACCTTAGATATTATATTATTTGTGGAACCAAACATGAAGAATATTCTTAGAGTGCTAAAGAAAATATGGAAACATGAATACGAGGACTTGAATCTATGGTCCAATGCCGATCTTTCATTATATAAAAATTCACATGTTTTAGGAGATTGGAAATTCAAATTTGCTTCTTTACATAACATTCATATCGACTGGAACAATATTTTTGATTGGGATAAAATCTTGGAGATTACTGATGAGTTATATGAAATTTTGATAGGTATTCAAATTGAAAATTTCAAATTATACGATTCTGAAGAAGCATTTAGCTTTGAGCTTGATACTGTACCCATTGATTTCCCATTCCTTAACGAATTTGATTGGTTAGAATTTAGTAGCGATATGACTATTCCAACAATCAACTGGCAAATCAGATTACCAGATTGCTCTAATGAATATAGCATTGACCTTCCCACTCTTTACTGTTTTAGCGATGAAATAGAAATAAGCGATACAATATCATCCTCAATAAAGGGCCATATTAATGGTCCCCTTCCAGAAGAATTATTAACTCACGTATGTTGGTCTGATGAAGAGAATACTGAGACACCTTTGACGTACTTATTAAATGCATTGGTTAACAAGACAGGATTTGTGGAATATGAAATGAAAGGTGATGTTCATAACACCTCTGATATAGTAGAGGTTACAAGAGATAGTAATCTTGAAAAATCGTTGATTCCAAACGACCTATTTTCCTCATTTCTTGAAGAATTATCATTTTTTCCAATGAAGTCTGATATTTATTTCAATACTAGCTCTTTATTGAAAGAATTCGATATAGAAGATATGACATTGAGATGGAAAAATGGTGGAATAAGAACAATTGGCTCAATTATTGGTATAATTGATTTATCATTTTACAATACTACAACGGAAGATGAAATTGATAAAATATCTGTCGATAAAATCAAAGGTAACTTAAATCTGTTTCATGATGATAATCATTTTATTATACTTCCAATGAAAGTTTGGAATAATTCAACATCAAGAATTATACAAGATGAGGAAACAGGTGCTACCCAAATGGAACTTCAATTTGATATTGCTGATGACGAATTGAAAGTAGTTGATAAGTTTGAACTATCCAAATGTTTCAATGAAATATTCTTTTATGGTGAAACTGAAATAACTTTCAACAGTACCCTTGATATAATGATGGACAGTATCTTGGGTGATATAATTATTACAGGATTGAAAGCAAATGGTACTACAACAGTCTATTGAAAAAAGTCTTACATGTAGAGTACATTGAATGTCATACATACATATAACTATATATTCAAAATAATCTTTAATAATATCAATGCTTTAAGTAAATCTTTTTACTATCCAATATTTCGGAGATTGAAAATGAGTTTATAAATTATAAATTCGGTACCGAATAAGAAGGGACAAAAAGGTTTAACATTTTAATGGGAAATGAATCTTGTTTACTTTTAATTATAAGTATTTATTAAAAGTTTACATTCGGTTACGACTAAAGAATTTATATGATATATAATAACTATTTCTATTACGAATGCTAAGGAGATATGTCAGTAGTTCGTGTAGGTATTTTATCAAATGGTGCTCGAAGAACATTTATCAATGAAGGTATATCTAATACTAGGGTGAGATACATTAATCACTCTATAGCAGTAATAAATAAAGGACTTAATAAATCCAAATCAACCAGATGGAAAACTATTGTGGGTGTAGGATTGATTTCAGGTGTACTTTTTTATGAAAATAATAGAGTTAGACGATGGGGGAGACATACAGCGTTAGCATGGGAAAGAATAAGTGTAGTAGGACAGGCCACCATAAGGAATGTTTATCGTTATAAAAAAGTTTTGAATAAGAAATATAAGGATCAAAATCTTCGAACCCTTGAATTGAATAGATGTCATAAGAAATGTGCATTAACAACGTTACATGCATTAGAGAAAAATGGAGGAGTTTTTATTAAGTTGGGTCAACATATTGGTGCTATGACTTATTTGCTTCCACCTGAATGGACTGAAACTATGATTCCTTTACAGGATCATTGCCCAGAATCCTCTTATGAAGAAGTAAATGCCATGTTTAAAGAGGATTTAGGGGAAACCATCGAGGATATATTCGAGGAGTTTGATAGAAAACCTATCGGAGTAGCATCATTAGCTCAAGTATATACTGGGACTCTGAGAAATGGTGGTGGTAAAGTTGCAGTCAAATGTCAACATCCAGAATTAAAAGAATTTGTACCTCTTGATGTAAAGTTAACAAATGTTGTCTTCAAAGCAATTGATATATTTTTCCCAGATTATCCATTATCTTGGTTAAGTGATGAGTTACAAAATTCAATCTATGGTGAATTAGATTTTACTAAGGAAGCAGAAAATGCAATTGCCACAGCAAAATATTTTGATAAATATAAGGATTTGACTGCTTTAAGAATACCGAAAATTGTCAGCGCTAACAAGAGAATATTAATTATGGAATATATATATGGTAAAAGATTGGATGATCTAGAGTATTTGGATAACAACAAAATCTCCAGGGCTGAGGTGTCATCGTGCTTATCGCATATTTTTAATAATATGATATTTACTCCGAATGTAGGCTTGCATTGTGATCCACATGGAGGAAACCTTGCTATTAGGAAATTAGATAAAAAAGAAAGAGGTAAACGAGGATTATTTCATTCAGGACATAATTTTGAGATAATCCTGTATGATCATGGGTTTTACAGATGGCCAAGTACGACTTTGAGACGAGATTATGCTAAATTTTGGATAGCATTATTAGATCAAGATCAAGAAAAGATGAAGAAGTATGCTAAGAAATTTGCTAATATTGATGATGAACATTTTCCCTTATTTGCAGCTGCAATAACTGGGCGTAGTATCGATATTGCATTACATTATGATATCTCTAAACCAAGAGGTAATGATGAGATCACTACTATGACTATAGGGTTGCTTGAAGGTACTTTACTTGTTGACTTGATGAGTATATTAACGAAGATACCTCGTATGATTTTATTGATTTTGAAGACAAATGATTTAACTAGGTATTTGGATGAATGTCTGTGTAATCCATTAGGACCGGAGAGAACATTCTTGATAATGACACAATATTGTGCTCGAACTATATATGATGAATCTGTAGAAGAAAATGACGCAAGGAACTCTAAATGGTCATTGAAATGGATATGGAATTATATTATGATACTGGGTGAATTTGAGAAGAGGGTTAATGCATTGGTACTATATGATTGTATTCTATGGTGGAAACAAAAATTCCATTCGATAATATAAAAGTATTAAAATAATAAACACTACATAACATAACATAAAAAGCAGCTTATTTTTTCATATTTGTCGTTGTCGATATTACAGTCGACTTAGATAAAGCGGCCCCAGGTAGGAGCGGCTTGTCTGACGATAATAATAATCTAGAATTACTAGTAGATACCCTTAGAGAATCTGACATTGTCCTTTGTTTCATATTAGATGAAGTGCGAGTAGTCAAGATATCATTCAAATGAGATAAATCATGTTCTAACAGAACATTCTGTTCCAAGAGTCTATTATTCTCATTCGAGAACTTGCTTAGTTTTGACTCCAAGAACTTATTCTCACTCTCGAGCTCATCCACTTTAATCTCCAACTCTGTAATTCTGTCGTTCTGACACCTGATCAGTGCCTCCATATCACCTTCATATTCCTTCGAGGCCGCACTCAAATCGTCCAGCTCCTTCTCAAGCGACGCAATCACTCCCAGCGCAGCAGACAGATCCGGGATCTCCTGTGCTCCTCCCATACCTTGGTCCACTATCACTTACCATTGCCACTAGCACTGCCACCAACACCTCTCCAGACTTCAATATCACGCTATCAACCCCCCTCATAGTGGGGCAGCTTACTAAGCTGGAGAAGAGTAAATTTCCGTCCGCTGTGACAAAATGACGGAATATCAATTGATCCGCAAAAATTCAAGAAAAATTTTCATTTCAACGGTGTAAACGAAAAATTCGCTTATCGAGAAATAATAAATTTTCGTTTACACCGATATAAGTTAGTTATTGAAATTGTTATTTAACTTCTTCACTTTCCATTTCTAAATTTTATCGCTCGAAACTCAATACCCTTGGTAGATCTGGAGTATCTGTGTTCCTTTAGACTAAGCATCGCTTATCACTTTTAGTTGAAATATTACTGTTTTCCTGTTTGATAAATTCTCTTTCTATTTTTATTCACCCTAAATCAATAGCAATTTCATAACTTTATATTTTGAAATTCTAACCTCATCTCAATTCTATAGAATTTATTAATACCCACCTCACCCCACACATCCAATTTTTTTTTTTATATTTCTCTTCTAAGTTTATATCGTTTATTTCTTTTTGTTTCTCTTTTTCAAGAAGTAAAGAATAATGTCTGCTTCTCCACCACCAACTGGGATTATAAAATCCAGTCAGAATGGAAGTACTACTCCAACCGGTTCCACCGATTCAAAATCTAAACGTAAGAGAAATAGAATTCCTTTAAGTTGTACAATTTGTAGAAAGAGGAAAGTAAAATGTGATAAGACTAGACCTCATTGTAATCAATGTACAAAGACCGGTGTAGCTCATCTATGTCATTACATGGAACAATCATGGGCTGAAGAAGCTGAAAAGGAACTATCCAAAGAAATCGAATTGAAAAATTTGAGGGATAGAGTCAAATATTTAGAGAAAGCTTTATCTAAGGCTCATTCCAACTCTAATAATAATACAGTAGTTAATACACCAGTCGATACTACCACTATTGCTACTACAAGCTCGAATAATATTAAAGATTTCTCTGTGCTCACTAATGAAAATACTAGTATCAACAAGAATTTTAAGAATTTAAATCCAAATTCTAATTCAAACACAGATTCAAATTCTATCACTATAAGTCCCATAAGTAATCATAGCTCAATAAAGGAAAACTCCATAACATTACAAGATAAATTCGATAACGATGAATTGGATCTAACAAAACAATTCGATATGTTACATATAAAAAATAATGGTACAATTCATCTGGGGGCTACTCATTGGCTAGCTATTATGAAAGGTGATCCTTATTTGAAACTATTATGGGGCCATATCTTTAATATTAGAGAAAAAGTCAATGAATTATATTCTCAGAGATATTACATGAGTAAGAAACAAAAACAATTATTATATCAAAATAGTACTAGCAATAGTAATAACAAAAACAACAATCACAACAACACCAACACAACCATTATTAATAATAATACTGATAATACTAATACTACAAATACCACTACTACAAAGAGCTCTTCACACTCTCCTAATCCGCCAAGACATAGAGCTGCATCTCCAATAAATGAACTCATAAATAACGATTCTTCACAGTCAATGGATAATCATTTATCTTCTCCATTACAAATTAAATCAGAAAATAACGATATCTCAAAATGCCCAGTAGCACATAGATTGAAGAAATCTGAAAGTAATGAAAACATAGTTGCTCCACATCCATTACCATCCACATCAAGTAACAACAACTTAAATCATGAATCTAATATTGCAAAATGTCCAGTAGCACATAAAGTAAAGCCAGTAGTAGAACCTCCTGTTGAAGATGATTCTTTGCTCGCTCCTCATCCTTTACCAATTGGAAGTGATGGGGATATTAGGAAATGCCCTGTGGCTCATCGTCTTGCAAAACGTACTACAAACAATAACGGCAATAAAGATTCGATTGATTCAAAAAATAATCAACCCTTACCATCTTTCAATAAATTGGCCTCTAAATGTCCAATGAGTATTCCACCTAATAACAACGTCAATGACAATGTAAAATCTGAAAAAGGTGACACTCTAATTAACGAAATTTCAAAACAAGAACTTATTGAAAAGATTGCTTCTCTATTACCACCAAAAGATATTATATTCCAATTTGTTGATAAATTTTTCAATCACATATACCCAGTTATACCAATTATAGATGAACAGAATTTAAAGAATCATTTAAATCAAATGATTATAATAAATAGAAGAGGAAATGATCCAATAGCTCCAAAGATTAAATTAAAACTTTCAAAACCTTCAGATTATTGCCACTTAGGTATTATGATTATCATACTAAGATTAACTTGGTTATCATTACCTGAAAACAGATGCGATGTCGATTTAGGAAAAAATGAATTCACTAGTTCCTATTTAGCTTCTTGTTCCAACTCTAACTCTACAACAATGGCTAATGCAAAAGAAGATAGTGAATTAATTAAACATGAAACACCAATTGAAGCTTTAAATTTAACTAAAGATTATTTAATAAATTTCGATAAAATTTCTTCAATTTCCAATAATAATATCAACTTAACTACTATTCAATTTGCTACTTTCTATAAATTCTTCATCATGAACTCTCCAAATGAAGGGTTTTTCGCACAATCGTCAAGTAATTTCCATAGTATAAGTGATTCTAACTCTCATGACAGTGAATTGAATCAAATTTTAATGTCTTCAATCATTCAAATGGCTTTCAGTTGTGGTCTACATAGAGATCCTGATAATTTTCCTCAATTAAACGTTATCTCCACTTACCATTCTTCTTCCAATAATTTCTCAAGTTATAACCCAACTTCATCTTCTACTTTTGTAAAACCTGAAATTAAAAGTGAGGATTCTTCAAATGTAAAGGAAAATCAAGTTGCTACTGAAAGATTCAAGCATACATGGAGAAAAATATGGTACTATATTGTTCACATGGATGTTCAACAATCACTAACTCTTGGTTCTCCAAGACTATTAAGAAATTTGAAAGATTTTAGTGACACAAAGTTACCATCTGCCTCCAAAATCGATTATGTTCGTGATATTAAAGAACTGATCATTATTAAAAATTTCACTTTATTCTATCAAATCGATCTGGTTATTATTTCGGTCCTTAATCATATATTGAACGTGGTAACAGCCAAGAATGTTAGGAAATTTGAATTAGATATATTAATTCAATCGCTAAAAGATTTAACTTATGGAAATAAGAATATTAACGATATTATTAATAATTTAATCAATAAGGCTTTATTATCCACCACTGAAGGGTCTGTAAATTATCAAGAATATACCGATGAAAAATACGGCTTACCAAATCTAGAAGAGATTATTACTAATTCACCTCTAAATTCAGCTAGTTTATCTGCTAGCTCCTCTCCAAATGAAAGCATACATAGCTCACATAGCCATAAGAGTCATAAGTATGAATATAATAATAATGAATTGAATACAAATATTCCAGAG
This sequence comes from Kazachstania viticola, assembly GCA_030571575.1. Classification (NCBI taxonomy): domain Eukaryota; kingdom Fungi; phylum Ascomycota; class Saccharomycetes; order Saccharomycetales; family Saccharomycetaceae; genus Kazachstania; species Kazachstania viticola. Next base: position 59,754 of record JAJLXZ010000163.1, read on the forward strand.
AAGAAGTTTGAACTTCCTCATGAATCAACAACAAAAGCATTATTTTTCACCAAACATATGACATTAAGAATGTTACTATACCTTTTAAACTATATTCTTTTTACACATTATGAACCAATAAGTAGTCAAGATGATGGTACAGCATTACTAGCAAAACAATATGCACAGGAATCACTAAACTACGCGATGGATGGATACAGAAACTGTTTGATTTTTTTTAATAATGTTAAGAAATCTAATGTATCATTAAACCCCTCTAACACAACTAACAATGTCTCAACAATTTTTGATTATGTTAATGTAGTATTATCTCCTTATTGTTTGGATATAGGTCATCGTGCCCTTCAATTTTTAGTCTGTTTAACATTAAGAGCCAAATGTGGGCCAATTGGTAATATGAAGGAGAATATTTTCTCTAACAATGGTAGTAGTGCTGGTGAAGAATCCGACACTGATTCAAGTTCTGTAAACAATGATTTTAATCTCGATGTTCTAGAGTTGGTACCCAACATGGTCAATGACGTTAGTCTTGATTCCGCACCTGAAAATCAATTAGCTGAAATCTTAATTGCAAGAATGAAATTGTTCCAGAAATTAACGAAGCAAATATCAATTATATATCCTTACGCTAATAGAACTACAAGATCTACTACTTTCTTTATTACTCTCTTAAGTAGAAGCAGTAAGAAGAATGGTACATTTAATTTAGCAAACTTTAAGCATCCAAAGATTTCAGGTGTCTTTAAGAACGTTCCTTCGTTTGTTGGTAGTTCAAATGATCAATTACAGAAATGTCCTGTATATCAAGATGCATTAGGTTTCATGTCAATAAAGCCTGGGCCTACTACTCACTCTACTCAATTACCTCCCATCAAGGCCTCTTATAAACCTATTACTTATACTAATAGTAATATCCGTAAGATACAAGAAAGAGAAGAAGAAGTCCAGGAGGAAAAGAAGAGAAAGTTAAATTCAGGTTCATCCACACCAACAAGAGTATCTGAAAATAGGAATGGAATTGCTGAATCATCTACTGGTAATGAGAACGATGCTGGTAATTCTATGATATCTAGAAATTCATCAAATCCAAACATTATCAAACCAGAAGAGTTACCATTACCAATTCCAATAAGTCAATTACAAGCCGGTGTCATGTATAATAACAATGAAGGATCGCAAGGATGGACTAATGGAATTCCTCGGAATGTTTCATCTGGTAATCTAGATGAATTATACGGTCAAAATTCAAATTTTACTGAATTATTTGATCCATCTAAGATCTTAGAGGCAATAAATGAATTCAATCCAATTATGGCTGAATATAATCCAGTTAATGTAGGTGGTCCTCAAAGTGATAGTGGAAGCTACACTCAAAATATTGCTGGTGGAATGAATATGAATAACAGGATGGATTATTCTAATAATAATAATATGAATAATGGCAATAGTGGAATACCAAACAACAGCAATAATAATGACATGAATATGAATATGCATATGCATATGAACTCAAATAATAGTCCAAATCCAAATTCAAATCCAAATATGAATATGAATATGAATGTAAATATGAACATGAATATGAATATTCCACAAAACAATAACAATAACAACAATAATAATAATTATGGTATGATGTTTCAAAGAAATCTAAGTAATATAGCGGGATTAAATCCAGTACAAAATCCAAATATGTATATGGATTCTGCAGCATATTTTAATAATGCTAAGAATAATAGCAATATGGCAAGAATGATGGGGAATATGGATAGATTACCTGTACAAATGATGGTTGGTGGTGATCCAAGAGGAAATGGGGATATGGATTTCTTTGTCCCTAAAGTTGATGATGGATTTAGTGAATTACAAGATTTTACAATTTGGGATTAAACAACTTATGTATGAATACATTCTATCACAGAAATAAATAAATTAAATAAAAAATGTAATATTATAATGAAAAATTCAATATATGTTATAACACCAGATGTGGTCACTTTGTTTATTTTTCGAATGTCATATCCTTTACGCTACAAACTATCCACTTCACATACAAGCAATACGTCAAGAGAAACATGTCAAGTAAAGTAGGTTTGTGACTTTTCTTTATTGGGAACAGACGTCTAGTCCACTGTTAATAGGATTACCCGAATAAAAGACCAAAACCTTAACATTCCTCCTTTCCCCTCTTTTTTTTCTTTTAATGCGTAAAGATCCCATTGGGGACTGCGGGGATTTCTGGGCATTTGGCCCCTCACAGCGATGACGTCCCGATATGGAAAGAGCGAGTCACCACCAGATCTCAGAGAAGTAGCGGGAGAACGAAAAATCTTGCGCAGAACTGAAATGCGGGGTGCCTGTTCCTACGAGATCTCAAGGGGAAAATGCTGGTATTTGTTTACAAATTGTAGATTTCATTTATTCGACTTTTTTCCCCATTTTTCGGATGCAGTTGGACAATAGTGATATATGGCAACAGTCCTTGAACTCTTAAACAATTTACTAGTTTGCTTTGGACTTACCTACGAGGGTTTCTATTTGTTGTATTGCCTGTTTATAAATTGATATATTGATATATTAATATATATATATATTGGTGGTATATAATTGCTAAAAAAAGTCAAAGGAAATCTCAATTCTCTTATCCCTTTTTTCAGTTTTCTTCGATAATACGGTAAAAAAAAATATTTTTTCACTCCCTGGTAAAAAAACATATTTATTAGTGTTGTTTTAAAGAAGCGTATTATTTATTTCACTTTCTTTGCAAATTCATAAACTCTCTTTCGCTATTCTCAATTGACAAAATATTACAATGGGACGTGATTTACAAAATCATTTATTATTTGAAACAGCAACAGAAGTTGCAAATAGAGTAGGTGGTATTTACTCTGTCTTAAAATCAAAAACTCCAATCACTGTAGCACAGTATAAGGACAATTATCATTTAATTGGACCTTTAAATAAAGCAACTTATCAAAATGAAGTTGAACAATTGGATTGGGAAGATGAAAACTCTTTTCCTTCAGATTTATTACCTATTCAAAAATGCCTTCAATCAATGAGATCTAGAGGGGTTTATTTCATATACGGTCGTTGGCTTGTTGAGGGTTCTCCTAGAGTAATACTATTTGATTTGGATTCAGTCAATGGATATTTGAATGAATGGAAAGGTGATCTTTGGTCCTTAGTTGGTATTCCTTCTCCAGAAAATGATAGTGAAACCAATAGTGCTATTTTATTAGGTTATACAGTTACTTGGTTCCTTGGTGAATTAACTAGTTTAGATAGTCAACATGCCATCATTGCTCATTTCCACGAATGGTTAGCTGGTGTTGCTTTACCTCTTTGCAGAAAGAGGAGAATCGATGTAGTTACTATCTTCACTACACATGCTACTTTATTAGGTAGATATCTTTGTGCTTCTGGTGAAGTCGATTTTTATAACAATTTAGATAAATTTGATGTCGATCATGAAGCTGGGAAATATGGTATTTATCATAGATATTGTATTGAAAGAGCCGCCGTACATTCTGCTGACGTATTCACCACAGTATCTCATATCACTGCATTAGAAGCTGAATATTTATTAAAGAGGAAACCCGATGGTATTTTACCTAATGGGTTAAATGTAGTTAAATTTCAGGCAGTTCATGAATTTCAAAATTTACACGCTCTTAAGAAAGAAAAGATTAATGATTTTATTAGAGGTCATTTCCATGATAGTTTTGATTTCGATTTAGATAATACACTATATTTCTTCATTGCTGGTAGATATGAATATAAGAATAAAGGTGCGGATATGTTCTTGGAAGCATTAGCTCGTTTGAATTATAGATTAAAGGTGTCGGGATCTAAAAAAACTGTAGTTGCATTCATTATCATGCCAGCAAAGACAAATTCTTTCACTGTTGAAGCATTAAAGAGTCAAGCTGTGGTAAAAGCATTAGAAACAACAGTCAATGAAGTGACTGCTTCTATTGGTAAGAGATTATTTGATCATGCTATGAGATATCCACATAACGGTATCTCTACTGAATTACCAACAGATTTAGATGAATTATTAAAGCCTTCAGATAAAGTTCTATTAAAGAAAAGAGTGCTAGGATTAAGAAGAAAACCAAATCAATTACCTCCAGTCGTTACACATAATATGGCTGATGATGCACACGATCCAATATTAAATCAAATTAGACATGTTCAATTGTTCAATAATCCAAGTGATCGTGTAAAAGTCATATTTCATCCAGAATTTTTGAATGCAAATAATCCTATCCTAGCATTAGACTATGATGATTTTGTTCGTGGTTGTCACCTTGGTGTCTTCCCATCTTACTATGAACCATGGGGTTATACTCCTGCTGAATGTACCGTTATGGGTGTACCATCAATCACCACAAACTTGTCCGGGTTTGGTGCATACATGGAAGACTTAATTGAAGCAAACCAAGCCAAAGACTACGGTATTTATATTGTTGATCGTAGATTCAAGAGTCCAGATGAATCTGTCGAGCAATTAGTAGATTACATGGAAGAATTTACTAAGAAAACTAGAAGACAAAGAATTAACCAAAGAAACAGAACTGAAAGATTATCTGATCTACTAGATTGGAGAAGAATGGGATTAGAGTACGTAAAGGCAAGACAACTGGCTTTAAGAAGAGCATATCCTGATCTTTTCAAAGAACTTGTTGGTGAGGAATTAAACGCTTCAAATATGGATACTTTATCGGGAGGTAAAAAACTCAAGATCGCTAGACCACTAAGTGTACCTGGTTCTCCAAGAGAGTTGAGAGCAGGTAGTATGAGTAGCGCTGTTTATATGACTCCCGGTGACCTGGGCACCTTACAGGAGGCCAACAATGCTGATGACTACTTCAATTTAAGCATGAATGGTCCAGGTTTAAATGATGATGAAGACGATGGAAGATACCTCGAAGATGATTAGTCTCCAATATCCCCTTTTCAGAGTTACATATCTATACACACTTATATAAATATTCACACTATTCCTCATGACAAAGAGGTTAATCAAGAATACTTTTACTGTTTTATGAAAAAATAATCGGTATTCACTTAAACGAAAAAAAAAATGAAAATGAAAATATCGAGGCTTACTTTGAAAATCTAATAGAAAAAACCCCTTTGAGATGAATTTCATGCCCATCTCTAATCCTTTCTTACAGCTAAGAACTTATTTTTATTTGTAACACGCTTTATAAGAGACAACTAGAATATACCTCTGACTAGTTTCTATTTTAAACTTTAGAAAAACTAAATTGTAACTGTTTTAAGTGGAGTTTACAAACTAATTGAATGTCGTCTTCTTCTAGTATTAAACAGCCTGAAATTCGTCAAGGGCACCCAATTTCCAAATTCTTTAATAAGTTATCTGGCCAACCACCTTCTTATATTAATAAATCGAATTATGAATTTGGCAAAACTTTAGGTGCAGGTACTTTTGGTGTGGTAAGACAAGCTAAAAACTTAAAGACTGATGAAGATGTAGCTGTTAAGATTATCTTAAAGAACGCTTTGAAAGGTAATGATGTACAATTACAAATGTTATATGATGAATTAGGAATATTACAACAATTAAACCATCCAAATATTGTAGCATTCAAGGACTGGTTTGAATCTAAGGATAAGTTTTATATTGTTACTCAACTTGCAGTGGGTGGTGAATTGTTCGATAGGATTTTGAAAAGAGGTAAATTTACTGAATTGGATGCTGTCAAAATTGTAGTACAAATGTTAGGAGCCGTTGAATATATTCATTCCCAAAATATTGTTCACAGGGATTTGAAACCTGAAAATGTTCTATACGTCGATGAATCAGAGAATTCACCTTTAGTTATTGCTGATTTTGGGATTGCTAAACATTTAGAAGACAATAATGACTTAATTTTCAAAGCTGCTGGATCTTTGGGTTATGTAGCTCCTGAGGTTTTAACCAATAATGGTCATGGGAAACCTTGTGATATTTGGTCACTTGGTGTCATAACATATACCTTACTTTGTGGTTATTCTGCTTTCATCGCTGAGAGTGTAGAAGGGTTCTTAGAAGAAGTCACTAGAGATAGATATCCCGTAAAATTCCATGAACCATATTGGAATAATATATCTGATGAAGCAAAAGATTTTATAATTAAAGCTTTAACAATAGACCCTACCGAGAGACCCTCAGCTAGCGAATTACTTGAGCATCCATGGATTATTAGTAAGAAAATACACGCAAGAACAACTAATATCTTGCCTGAAGTTAAGAAAGGATTTGATGTACGTAAGAAATTACGTGATGCTATTGAAATCGTAAAACTGAATAATAGAATCAAGAGATTGAGAAACTTGTACATTAATGAAGACGAGTCTGATACTGATATCGAAGAAAATACAAGGACAACTTTAGGCTCAGTAGCCCACTCTTTACATGATTTAACATTAAACTCCCACAAAAAGGTGGTACAATTAACGCAGGACCAAATTAAATTACAATCAGCTTTGACGCAAGATGCGTTTGCTCAATTAGTTAAAGCTGCGACTAATAATAAGCATAAAATCTTATATGGTGGTTCTAACGAGGGAAGTGAAGAGAAAAAACGCTCAAGTAAAGAAAACTAACAGTATACTATATGCAACATAATATTGAGCTACTATCAATAAAAAATTACTATTTCAGATCATTTCGTAGGTTTTGCTAAATATTCAAGAGCATTTTTATCGTAGTAGTAACTTCTAAGAGCTTTGTACTAAAAGAATTTATGTCGATAAGAGACAGAGTTGCACATTTGCAAATATGCAGTGAAATTATTCTATATCATTATAACACAATATTCTTATACACAGAATCTTTGAATAAAAGTAGTTCGAAAATACATATTTACCTCCTTGCATTTCTTCTCTTTGATCTCTCTAGTCGAAACTCGTTTGCATTGGCAATTTTTTTCTTTGAATCAACTACTGAATCATTATCAGATGCGTCCTCATTCATATCATCTGAGTGATATTCTTCTCCCTCTTCATTATCTTCATCTTCGTACATGCTTTCCGCATTTTCTTCTTCTTCATTATTCGAATCTGTGACTTCAGGTTCCTCTTCGTCATAATATGCTTGCGCGTTATAACGGACATTGCGATCAGTACCTCTTCTTAATCTTCTACTACTCTGCTGCATACCAGAATACTCTGATTGCATCATCTCAATTGCCTTAACCATGGGCGAGATCTTTTCTAGGTAATCTCTTAGCACAACTAAAGCATTCTTCACATTTTTACTTCTTGTTTTGAGTAATATTTCTAAAAATTCTCTTTTATCCTTAACCTCACCAGCTTTCTTGCCTACTTCAGTTGAAGATTCATTCAAATTTTCAGAATTTTGATTGCTTGTAACTTTATCATCATATTCTCTCTTTGTTTCGAGAGCCGGTACTTGTGATTTGTCCACTTTTTGATAATTGATAAGACAGTCCAATCTCTCAATAAAGTTAAGCAAGCTTTTGTGATCATCGCAGATTTTATACCAGTACGGACTATTGCTAGCGGTATCTCTTTTGGAAATTTCCTTTATCATTATTGGTTTATCTTGATACAGTAATCTGAATTGGAAGGACATTGACTGGCTCAATTTCTCAAATAACATGAATCTATCCACTTTTTCATCAACAAATTTTTGTAATAAGTTTAAGAGTGATCTTATGTCGGTAAAAATATTAAACTCGTTATCCTTATTATAATAAGCACTGTACCATGGAATATAGAAATCACCAATATTGGGTATTCTGCCCACAAAGAATTCTTCTCTCCTTAATTGAAAGAATTCATCATCAAAAGGATTCGATAAGGGGTTATCAACAACAACTCCTTCAAATAAAACTAACCATCTATCGTACAATGATAGAATATGCTCTTCTCTTTCGTCTTTCTCAATTTTCCACAGTATTGATCTTATTTCTTTTAAAATGCCGAGTTTCATTCTCAATCTAGGACTTTTACTTTTGCTTCTATTATTTAAATAATTTTGAATAAGTTTACAAAGCCTTCTAAATTCATCTAATGTTTCTTTAGATCCCTGGGCAAAATATTTTGGAACATTGAAAGTTGAAAATTGATCACCCTTCATATGACTTATTCTATAGATTTCATCATGGATAGGAGTTGAGTATGAACTAACTAAATTAGTGAGATGGCGCAAAGTAATGAGTCTATCATTTGACTGCATGCATAATAGTCCTTTCTTATCTATTGTGGAAATATTAGAAAATAACGGATGAAGTTCAGATGGAAGAGGTTCATTTCTTATCCAGGTTTTGTAGTCCACGGTTAAGACAGAATCAACAGAAGGATCAACAAGGGTAGCCGTTTTATTTCCAGTATTGGATATAGGAAATGCTTCGATGATTGGTAGCCTTATATCCATATTGTCTAGAGTATTTCTCCATTCCTTGGGACAGCCCCATTCGTTCTCAGCTTTCTGAAGCAGTTTTAAATATTTCGAATAAGGTTTGTTTAATAATTTGAATGATTCAATATCTGGCACAGCTGAAGCCGTAACAGATTTGTTTGTATTCGTTGCCTTATTGGTAGGGAAAAGTAGTTTTAGAAGGGAATAGAATAAGAAGTTCATCTTATCTTGAGCATTCTTGATATCGCTAATTTCTGTCTTACCCTCAGGTATATCTAATTCTAGCCCTATTTCAAAATCTGCAAATGTTAAGTGACATATTTCATCGCTAAAATTGATATGAAACTTAGTTATTAGAGACATGATTTTTAGTACATCTCCAGAGTAGGAGTTTTTCTTACCAATATCATTTATGTAGGTTATCCATGCTTCATGGACCTTATCATTCACAGATTTGTAATCAGAGGTTAATAATGGAAAATTAGATGACCAGTCGTTATTTTGTAGCAGCTCTTCCGTATCTTCATTGGGGATAATCGGGGAAAGTGATTTAATATTAGAAATATTTTCCTTTACTTTCTTCTGCTTCTTTGGCATACGTAGTTCCTCTTCTAACTTGACATCTTCTTCGTTCAAGTTCTTTCGTGGTTGTACTACACGTCTAGATCTTCGCAGAGATCCTTGCATTGAAACCTCCAGCGATGAAGCAGCAACTTTAACATTTTTAAAATCATCAAATGTTAATTGGCCAGACCTCTTTTTAGTCTTGTCTGTGTGCATTAATGAAGAATCTGTCTTCGTTGTCCCTGCATCATCAATAGATATGATCTTCGATTCATTTTTTGCATCCCTTTCAGCATCAATAATCTCAGACATGTGTTTAGCTGATGTACACTTTTGACTAGTACTGACAGTTGTCTCTTATAGCCTCCTCTAATGCTGCATCAATGATAATATTGAGCATAATTGTGAGATGAAATATCAAAATTAAGAGTTTCGCGATATAATTTTTCACAATTTTAAAGATATTCTTCTGAAGACAAAGAACAGAACAAAGCATATGGATAACATATATTTCAGCAGACTTGATAACAACTTACTAACGATTAATTGATTTATATAATACAATTAAGATGTTCAGAGATAAAACAAATCTATTTATTTCATACAGGCGTACGTATTCGCATTATGGAGACTATAACACAACGCAGGGATATAGCAACGACAATGACGCATTCCTCAATGATAACAACATTGAGTTGGAGACATTCGGTAATATAGAAAGAGGGCTTAATAATAACTCTGATGAGTTGAATACACTTCCGCCTTTGTTTATTGATATTGCAAGAGATATTGATGAATATTTAAAAGAGGTCCATACCCTTATGGAACAGTTGATGAAATTGTACAGAAAAAATTCGTTACCTGGGTTTGATGATAAGAGTCATGATGAGAAACTGATTGAGTCGATAAGTTTTAAAATATTGCAGTATTTTCAGAAAAGCTATAATGTTATCAAGAAACTTGAAGTGATATATGAAGAGCAGTTTCTCGAAGGTCGACAACTAAATAGGGGTGAATTGATTATTCTCGATAATATCACCAAGAAACATGCACAACAAATACAATGGGAGAGCAACAAATTTAGAGTTTTGCAGAATAAATACTTAAAATTCTTAAATAAGGATGATTTAAAACCTATACTTCCGAAGAATGATGCAGATTCTTCACAATTATTGCTGCAAGAGGAAGAAGCAAATGGAAAAGATGAGTTAGCCGCTGATATAGAAGCATACTCCGAACAAACATTACGCAAACAAATTAACAAATCTGCTAACCAACGGTTTTTGCAAGAAAGAGATGAGGAAATTACTCAGTTGGCTAAAGGTGTGTTTGAAGTAAGTACTATATTTAGAGAGATGCAAAATTTGATTATTGATCAAGGAACTATAGTCGATCGTATAGACTATAATCTTGAGAACACAGTGGTTGAATTGAAGAAAGCAAATCAGGAATTGGATAAAGCCACCCACTATCAAAAGAGAAGTCAGAAATGTAAAATAATCCTTTTGCTAACATTATGTGTAATAGCTTTATTTTTCTTTGTGATGCTAAAGCCAAGTACAAAGACAGTTAAGAAGGTGGAGACAGTGGCTGCCCAACCTATTTTGAATGTGAATGATGTAAATACTGATCACAATGCCGAACATCATGATAGTAATGGAGCAACCGAAGAGTTGAATCAAATGCTATTGATATAGCTATGGGAAAATTGAAAAATAATAATAATAGTGGATAAAGTTACAATTATATATATATATATATATATATTAAAAGAAATGGGTTAAATACGTTAGAAGTAAAATATTGTAAGAATATTATTAGTTTACCTAAAATTGTATGGGTTAGAATCAAAACTGGAAGCGTTTAATGTGCTCGCCATTTTATTTTTGTTTGCCATACGTTTCTTATAAGCTGATTGGAAATGAGTTGAACTATTTGGCAATATTTGATTACTCATGATGGGTTGATTCATTCTCATGTTGCCTTTATTCATTCTATTTGAAGGAGCCATAAAATTTGGATTATTTTGTAAAACGATATCTGATGCATTTGGACCTCTTTGAATAGGAGCTTGATTGTAAGGCATTCTTTGCATAGGAACGTTTTGTATTGGATGGTTAGGATGTGGCATATAACGTTGATTGTTGATGGAAGTTGCGCTTGGGGTGTTTGGATAAGGTAAATTTTGACTTTGACTATAGTTAGGTATGGCTAAATTATTCTGAATATTATTTCCCATAGAGTTTTTATTTATATAATTTTGTTCAGGAATATAGTGTTGATTTAATCCTCTTTGAGATACGGAAGTGAACTCTGAATTCTTACCATCAGAATGTGAATCCGAGTCATCGTTTGGTCTATTATTCACATGATTGATATTTGGAGCATTAATTGGTGTTCCATTGATTATATCTTCTAATACTTTTGGTTGATGATCGGTACCAGTAGTTTTAAGATTTTCTCTTTGCGAATATGCGGAAGAAGCTAAAGAAGGTGAAGTTAGATATAATTCAGTTTGTTGTCTATTATTCATTTGATTATTTTGAATCTTACTTTCATTATCAATCACTGAGAAGGCAGAGAATGAAGTTCTTTTGTTTACAATTTCTTCTTCCTCCTTTTCTGAAACATCATTATCGTCACTATTAGTAACTCTTAGATCATAACTTTCATTGTTTCCATTATCATTAGCTAATTCACTTGAAGATGCATCCTTCTCACGAGTAAAATTTTCATATTCTTGTTTTTCCTTGGTTGTTGATGTTAAATCTGTTGTTGAAGTATTCAATTTATACATTGAATTAGAATTATCCAAACTGTTAGAGAAAGGTTGGATCTCTGGTAAAACAGTTGGTTTATTCAAATATGAATTGGAATCAATATCGTTATGGGATAATGTATTAGCATTATTATTATAAAGCATTGTTTCTTGCATTTCGTCAATTTCATAATCGTTTCCCTTGTTATTACCCAAATAAGCTACGAATATCAATGGGATAGTTAATAGAGGTAAAGCAGCAGCTGGAATTAATAACCATGAGCACCATGTAACATGAGGATAGAATAGAAGAAATCCAACTATACACATTAATGTAGACGATAAAAACCCAACAATACTGAAGATTAAATCAATAATGAACATAATGGCAGAAATTGATGAATTGTTTCTAAAGAGTAAAATTATTAAAGTAGTAGCTGTTGATAAGAATGCAAAAAAGTTTAAACCAGCAGCGATTGGCATAACAATGAGGATATGGCCTAATGACTTTCTAGCATTACTACCTAAATGCCAATCAGAATTATTCTCAGATAATTTATATGGATTATAAGAAGCAGATGCAGAAGAGCAACCATTTGTATCACAATAACCAAACGTACCATATGTAATACTTTCATGTTTAGATAATCCAATTTGATGGAATACAGGAGCGGTAATAGAACAGATGATTAAAAATGCCATCGATATGAATTGACATAGAGCTATTATAGCAAAATAAATTTTTGAATTTGCCATTTTTTAGATGTTGTTTTGAATAGTATATTAGTTCAGAGAAGTTGAAAAGAATAAAAGAAAAGAGTTTTTAATAATGATCGATCTTGAATTAAAAGAATAATGGTAGTGTTATGAGAATAGCAAAATATTTTATTTACTTTATAATATTTTGATTTAAAAACAAAAGAAAGTGCAATAATCAAATGAAAGATAAGCACTGACTCAAAACAATTGATATCAGTATCTCTCAAATAATTATACCCGAAGAGACATAAAAATTTAAAAATAAACAAGAACATCTATGAAACCCCAAACTGCTTTGTCTCAGACACAGCCACGCACAATTGATAACTGATATCCACTTATTATTCCTTGGGCATTCTAAACAATAAATGTCAAGTTAACAGAAGGCACCATCGAGGAAAAAAGCTTATTTCTCGAGGAAATTGTCTTTTCTTTTGGTGTTGCAGAGTGTAAACAAATCAAATGTGTGAGTGTGAGTAAAAGGCTGCGCTTCAGTACCTCTTAGTTGGATGAGTCGATTGGCCATTAGTCGCATTCTCCGCATCATTGCTGCCAGCCATTGCAATATCACATGCTTCAAAGATCCCTGCGCCATTATACACTAAAATACGCTAAATCAATGTTTCGTGTTTTGTTTTCCACTACCTAAAGAGGAAATTAATCTTTGGCTTTAAAAGTAAGACAATAAAAAATCAAAAAATTCTCCCGGGGGCGAGTCGAACGCCCGATCTCAAGATATCGTGGTAATCAAATTACAGTCTTGCGCCTTAAACCAACTTGGCTACCGAGAGTAAAATTTTCAAGATTTGTAATAGGTAACTATGGGTAACGGATGCAATGATTGACGTGGGTGTAGATCTAGTTCTGATTTATTAGTACTTGTACAACTAATATAGGATAACTAGAAGATAACTTAGATTACTCGTGATACGTAGGTTACTTGTTCTTATATATAACTAAATATAAATATGAATATCGAGAAGAGAAAGATATAAAATAATCTTGGAATCTGGTGGGTTTTTATATCTTTTGAATATTGGAATTTGTTCTAGAATCCTTGTAGACATTTGTCAGCAAGGGGCTTGGATGTATTATTAATTTCTTAGTCACAATCAGTTCTTCGTAGTCGGGGCATCTTATTACATCTTCCTCCCCCTAATGATTCTCTCTGGGTTGGAAGATTTGAGCTAAGGCTTTGAAATTTTCTAACAATGACTTCCTCTT